>OZ022576.1:13165441-13250441 GCA_963669155.1 Arbacia lixula | reverse complement strand
ACATTAAATTTGTTTAATCACTTTGTTTAATCAGTACATTGCTGCTTAAACAGTCCTTAAATAGAACTGATTTCTATCTCTTGTTCTCTCAATTGCGCTCTCTCACTCTCGTTATCCCCCTTCCCCCTCTCTCTCGCTCTCTCTTTCTCTCTCCCTCTTCTCTTTACAAATCTCTCTCTGTCTCTCTCTCTCTCTGCGGGGCAGCCGATCAGCTTTCACATCGAGCCAGCTGGAGAGAGCAAGGGTGCAGCAGCTCCCATAGAAGAAGGAGAACAAGTCACTGGAATAGGAACACCAAGTCCCCCATCTTGGGACATTACTCACCCCTCCTCCCCAAACGGGCTTCCGCGGACGTTAACATTGATTTGTGAAGATACGTCCCTGTTTGGCAACCACGCTTCAAAGACGTCTCGCACGGACGGCTTGGAAACAAACGGAAGATATCAACGCGTCTTGTACATCGGTCTGTCTTAATTAAAACCATCGTTAAGCCCTGGGACTAGACTTAGATGATAGACAGGTCATTTACTCTTCTCCGTTCTCTCTGTCCCTCATTATGGACATTCAGCATATTTCAAACAGATGGGCAATGTTTATATTATTTTGAGAGTCAGTCACTAGTTTGCGCGATGTTCATATGAAAAGCTCAGATGCAACGACATGTAACTTCATAAAGATAATTGAGTTCATATGAACCAAATGGGGGAATGTTTACGTGATCGTGAGTGTCTGTTGCTAAGTTGCATGCTTTTCATTAAAAACTGTAATTAAAAACCGGCAACTAAACAATCACTCAAAAGGTGATCCAAACACCCGAAATATCATGAATATGTTTATCACCAAGAGGCGTCCTCGCACGTCACGAAATGACGGATTAATTATCACTGTTCAATACCCCTTCTCATGTTTGTCGTGTTTATGTTGAAGTATCTCAAAGACGTGGCTTGTCTCTCGTATCTCGTACGCAATGACGATCTCATCGCTGGTGTGTAGAGACAGATATATGGGAATGTAGGAGCCCCTAACACTATCTTTCGAAATTAGACATCTCTTCTATAATTCACATTAATCATGTTAATGTCAAGCTTTTAAATTATTCAGAGACACAAGCTGGATTCATGAGTATTTCATGAATCAATTCATTAATCCTGGACTACCGAGTAAGAAGTTATCAATATATTTTTACTTGTCTGAAAGTGATTCAAAGTTAATAGGTGAATGCACATTGGATCTATCAGTTGTTGCTTGTCGGACAAGCCTCGGACAAGCTGTGATGTTACCATAAAATTCATTGTTTGACAAGCATGCCTAAAATATACATAAGCTTTGCAAATGATCTATTGAAAAGCAGATGTAGGGAAGCAACGAACCACGAAAGCAAGAAATCATTACTCATAAGTAGTTATTTTATCAGAATATCTCGACCATCTTAGGATTTTCCCCTTCAAGATATGACACTGTGCTTCATTATTGTATCGTATCATATTGTGAAATGCAGACACGATGACATCCCTTCTCCTAAAAAGTAAATACTAAGTTATTATTTGTTTGCCGAGGAGTTTGTCCTGGAAACTCCTCTTGTTAGTAGCACAACGTAACTTTTCCTCGTCATAATTGACCCACTTATTGCATGCGCTAGGTGCAGAAGAAAGATAAAAAGAAAGCAAATGAACGAACATGATTTCAGTAAAATGTCTAAGGCATTATTATACCTAGCTTACTCAATGCTGATCTTCCGGCACTTTGGATGTATGATGAAATTGAGATAGAAAGAAAGTTTGGTGATGATTTTTTTGGTTGTTTTTGGCGTTCTAAAACGTAAAATGTTCGAAACATTTCAATGATATGTGATTATGAGGAAC
This sequence comes from Arbacia lixula, assembly GCA_963669155.1. Lineage (NCBI taxonomy): Eukaryota > Metazoa > Echinodermata > Echinoidea > Arbacioida > Arbaciidae > Arbacia > Arbacia lixula. The sequence goes on along the minus strand of OZ022576.1, from coordinate 13,248,579 downwards.
AATGATAAGTGAATAATTGTGCATCAATGTCACCAAGTCACACACGCGTCAGTCTCCTCTTAAAGGGCATATACTGTACTGGGAAGGCAAAAAAGCCTTCAAAATGTAATTGTTAGCAATCTTCTTGCCAATGGTCTTAAATTCATGTTTGTCTATTTTAGAAGCTTGCTGAAAGTTATTTGCCCTGAAATGATCTACATTTGGAGTAATGAGTGATTAAATCACAAATCCTCAAAATGTTCGGCCCGAACATGTTGAGGACTTAATCATTAATCATTAATTACTCCATATGTGGATCATTTGAGGGCAAATAACTTTCAGCAAGCTTCTAAAATAGACAATACATGAATTTAAGACCATTGGCAAGAAGATTGCTAACAATTACATTTTGAAGGCTTTTTTGCCTTCCCAGTACAGTATATGCCCTTTAACACGAGTGGGACCTTTTCCCTTGGCTTACGTAAGTATCCCTCCGATTGCACTTTTCTGACTGGGTCCTTCGACCTTCTTGACGTGAGGTCTTCGAAACTTTTTCGGAATTCTCTGATTCCACCCCTCTGGTCTTCTCCTATAACTTTCCAACACGATGAGATGAAAGGGTGAAGGTCTTCCCGTCCTCTGCCTGTGATTGGCACATAGCTGACAGATCTCCAAGCCACCAGAAAGACATTTTTCGTCAAGTTCTTCAAAATTATTCCCCTTTCTCTCTTTCTCTCCGCAGTTTTGAGGTTACATCTATATATATTTATATATATATTTCTAGATCAGATGCCAGATGAAGCTGGAGCCATTGTCCCCTCTTAGAATTGAAATCAACCGAATTCAAACATGCCCTGAATGAAAGCACATTCCTGCATTTGTTCCACCTAAGTGTTGTCACCGAACAGGGGGTTTAGAGTCAAAAGCCTGTAAAAGCAAGCTGAACATAACTCCAAGAGGTAGCTCTTTCAACAGAAGATTAAGCTCCAAGTTCGTTCATGGGAATTCGATGGAGGGTCCGATAAAACTCTTCTTTAGACTCCTAGAGGTGGGATTTCGTCTCTCATTCGCCCTGATCGTTCAAGGACGCGTTGCTTACGGTTCTGCTTTTCTCGCACTAGGACGCTGTAAATGGACACGGCTTTCATACAAGCTTCGACCTTTGCAGAAATATTTCGCGCTAATCACTCGAAATACGAACGAATGAAAATTTTGCCACATACAAACAAAACTATTCCAGCCCTCCAAATTTAATGATGTTTCTGGTAACAGTCAAGTTCGATCTGGAAAAAAGGGTCATTAGCTGTTTTACTATTTGAACTCCCTTTATGGGCAATACTTGTTATGAAGGCTTACAAAACATATTTAGGACACGTTGAAAGAAACTGGTTACAAACTACAAGTGTTATGTATTATTTAAAGACAATGTCGTGACAGCGCCCGAAAGGTATGAATCAGCCTACAGGTAAGCTCACGATCACTGACCGTTAATATTCATAGGCCTATATTGATTTATGAAGCATAATTTCAAGAAGATACTAAGGCAGTTCAGGGCCGCAGTAACACATTGATTAAACTTTATATTGTAAGGGATTATAACATCTAGGACGTGATATCCTCATCAATGAATATGAAGTCAAAAATAAAGTGCGTAGGAAAATTAAATATAACCAGATAAAAATGTATATTGTAATGCGTATTTCTTTATCGTGAGATAGGGAGAGTGAAAGAGAGAATGAGTGTGTGTGTGTGTGTGAGAGAGAGAGTGATAGAGAAAGAGAGAGAGAGAGAGAGGGAGGGAGACAGACAGACAGAGAGAGAGAGAGAGAGAGAGAGATAGAGAGAGAGAGAGATACAGAGAGAGAGAGAGAGAGAGAAGGGGGGGGGGAGACAGACAGACACAGAGAGAGAGAGAGAGAGAGAGAGAGAGAGAGAGAGAGAGAGAGAGAAAGCTAAAATCAAGCGAGCAGGAACCATTTTTCGTTCTGGGTCACAATCAATTGATTTCTTGCCTCGGATGAGGATGGAGACAGGGGATTGGGATGGACGGAGGGGGATTTCGTAGATTCGCTCCTCAGAGCTTTCCCAGTTTCCACCCCCAATCCTTGGGGGAATACTCGGACATTGTGCCAAATCGTCGAATCTACTGACCCCCCCCCCCTCTCCAACCACCCCCATCTCTGTCTCTATACATCTCTCTCACCCTATATCCATGATTCAAGATTCAAGATTCAAGATATCTCCATGATATCTGTCTATCCATTATCCCTCTCCCCTGTCTCTCTCGTTTCCCTCTTTATATCTCCCCCAGTCTCTCTCTTTATATCCATAATTTTTTTTTTGTATATCCACATTCCTCTTTTCCATTGTCTCTCTCGTTCCATCTTTCTGTCAATCTATTTCTTTTCCATATCGTTCTGCATCCCTCTCTTCCTCTCCATCTCTCCATATATTCACCTCTCTATCTGAACCTTCTCTCTCCATCTTTATTCCCCCTTTCTCTCACTCCTGTCTCTCCACCCACTGTCTCCACCTCTCCTCCCTCGCTCAATCTCTCCCTCTCTACCTATCTGCCCCCCCCTCTCGTTCCATCTCTATGTATCTCAATCCCCCTGTCACTTTATGGTTTCGAATGTGCCACATCATTCTACAGCACGAACATTACTTTTCTAAAAACAACTGTTAAACAACTACAATGTAAGTAATGAGGGAGAGAAAAAATGTGATATCGTAATCAGACAATACTACCACTTCCCGTAGAAGTCAATTTCTAGCCCCTTTCCCAATCTGTCCATCCAACTGTGTTTCTCAACTTCTTACTCAATTGCCCCTTCTGCCCTCATATATCATCTTCTCTATATATGCATTTCAATCATAGGCTGTCAAGAAGTAATAAAGCCAATCTTTATTCATCGAAAGGGATATAGGTATAGATATGTATAACATTTTCATACGTTCAATTTCATTTGAAATTTCAACTTCCTTTATAGATGATTTCTGATTGATTACCTAATACCGAAAACTGGGATAACGTTGGCAGGTTGGTGTATTTGAGCTTCATTTGGATGAATGCCAGCATATTTTTCACAGGTAACCAACTTCATTCAATCCCAGATTATTCATTAAGTAACAATCTAATTTTGCTTTTTGTTGGCAGCTCTATTCATAAACAACTTTAGAAATACATCAAACAAAGATGTAATGTATTCCTTTTGAAGTCAATAACACATTCTGAAAACTCTGCATGAAGTTCTAGGATAATATTGCTTGCCCATTTTGTGTAAGATGAAATGCAATAATGACGTACGACTGAATAAAAAACCTTCATCACTACCTCATGACGCTCCAACGACAACAAACTCCTGAACATGGCATAAACTTCGCAACAACACTCTACGTGACGCCATTTTTCTAATCATTTTTTGTAATGTGTGTGAGTTTGAGTGTGAGTGTGAGTGTTATTTTGAGAAATCAAGTACATGTACAATAGAAGAAACGCCACGTCCCTTTTGCCTCTTTCTGCATATCTCTAAGATTGATCGGATTTATATTTTTCGCTGTATCAAGATGGGTATTGTGTATAAGAAACGCGACAAAGGGTTGTACATAATTATAGTAAACTAGATCACTATACAAGAAAAAAATACAAAAGAATAAAAAAAAGAAATCATTTAGAGCTAGATAACACGCACAAGATAAAAGCAAGGAGGACGTAAAGAAGATGACATCCCTCAAAGTAGCTTTGTCGAGGCACTTCTAATTCGAGCCAATCAAAGAACTTTAATCAGCAGGCATATACATATACCATCAAAAACACAGATAAGCACATGGTACGCGTTCACATATATAAAGATAGTTAAAACTTAGGAGTAATACAATTACCCTTTAAAAAGCGCAGAATGATAAATGCATGTCTAGTATTAGCATTAGCGCTGTTTAGAAGGAAATCAAATGCCACAAGCAAACAAACTATACCAAAACAAGAAAGAAAACAAGTACTGCATCATTAACAGCAAACACGATGTCGACCATGTCTACGTTAGGATAAATGCCATTTGGATTATCGTTGTAAAACCTTCGATTATTCACATCCCCATAACATGTAATATGACATCTTTATTACATTATAAAGTATATGGAGATATCTTTTTTTTTTTTTAGTATTCACCTAATTTGTTTAAATACAATGATTTTCTTCAGAGGTAAGGGGTGATAGTCAAGTGATATTCGAATATGTCTACGATCATAATTTATCACCTGCAATAAATTGATATTCTTAATAATCAACAATTAAATGACACAAATGCAAACGTGTAAGTCTCGAAAATTATCAAGTTTAAATGTGATTTGTTAAGATACGTATGATTACAATTGTAATTATAATCAGCTAAGTCCCTTCGCCCGAAACGGCGAATCGACTACATGTACAGTATTATCCATTATCGGAGTATATTCGGTGATGCGTAAATAATTCGATGCGAACGGCTCGCATTGAGCCGTTAGATCGTATTCTCCTTCCAGGCTGCCTGTACTATTCGAAATTGAAAACTATGTGTGCGCGCTGCGAGTCATAAAAACATCATAAAATAATGGATCATATTTCCAATAGGACTGTAGCTAAAGCGATAATACAAAGAAAACTGAATAACCGCTAACGAACAAGTAGGATTGCGATGCTAGCTTGGGTGAGTGCGCTGGTGTGCATAGCGCATGCATTAACCGCTACGGTAAATGCGTATGTGTATCGTACGTGTTTGACGAATAATAATCCCGACGTATTGAATTAGGCTATCTGCATCACAATTTGAAAATTGAATTCTCGGGTATGGATTCATTTTGCCAATAACAAAAGTTCCACCGGATAGATCATCTTTTAATTTTTCGTGATGAAACCTTAATACTGTTTAGTTAACATAATTCCTTTACACGATAATCTAACCGGTGGCATTTTTAATATGATTTTTTCAAATCATTTATTTGGTTAACGGTCGCGGTTTGCCATTCACTTTGCACGCGTAGGCGAAAGTAGGTGAACCGAGGGAGGCTCGATGATTGCGACATATTCTCCATTTTCGGAGAACTTGTTCATTCTCCGATAACGGAGAAGGGCTCTGACTGATAATTGTGAATATCGTGTTAAGCTATGTATATATTATTACCTGTACTTTTATAATTCTGCAATATCCCTTGTATTCTGCAATATCTATATCTATTTTGAATGCTTATCATTTGACTAAAATTTTCACTCCACATTATGTAGATGTGTTACCTGTTAGGCCTTGTACACTTATTTTTTTTTAATGTGATAGGTTTTTTATTGTTTTTACCATTCTACGTTTATATTGTGTTGTATATTCATCTGTCAGAGCCCTCACTGACAGCAGCTCCATAAATGAAGAGGTATGCCTGCATAAATAAAACTGGAAATAATTAGTGAAAATGATTACAGGCCATACTGATGGCACGACCGTTTGAAGGAGTCCGAATTCTGGTATCCTCATAAATAATACAAGACTCCATTGATAACATGTCCCATACTAACCTTAAGCTTTAATTATAAAACACTCACCACAGTATTGATTCAATGAGAGAGAGAGAGAGAGAGAGAGAGAGAGAGAGGGAGAGAGAGAGAGAAAGAGAAAGAGAATACCATCTGCAAATCTCGACAACGCGTTTCGAATTAGGAAGGATTGTTTCTGGATTAACGTTTACTTGAGCTTCGGAGGAATCGGCACAAAGTCATGTATTTCATTTTGTTTGACCTTTTATTGTAGAATAATTACAGGGATACGAGCCTTTTTTGAGATGATAAAACATGTTTAAATACCAATATCAAACATGATTATAGTGTGAATAGACACAGAAAAGGAACAAATGAACCCCCAATTTTACAATCTGATTCAGGTTCTCATAGAAACCGATTAAAAGACCGCTTTGATACTGAACCTCTTTGACCTAATTTGTATTTTAATATTGAATCAAAAATTGGTAACACGAGTGTGTTGATGGCCTCATCCGATTAGGCGCCTGCACTACACATACTCACGCGTACGATCAACTTGTAAATACAAATGGGTATATAGATACACATATACATGCGCACATTCGCACACACACGTTCTCACACATACATACACACACGCATCCACCTACACATCGAAAAAAATATAGAGAACTCTTGTGTGTATGTTGCGCCTTAAAAGACAGAGAGGTGGGGGGGGGGGGGGGTTGATCCAGGCACAGAGAGGCGGAGGGGAGATAATGAATCAGTGTGAGAGACACATAAGGAATGGGGGTGGGGGGGGGGGGTGGGGGGCAAGGGGGGCAAGGGGGAGGAGAAATTGTACACAATACATGTAGTTATATATCAACATGATCGATATGGCGGAGGTGGGTTTGGTGGGTTAGGGGGAGGGGGGGGGGGGGGGTTCCAGCATTGTGTATGCTCTTGCGTTTATTTTGGTAATTAAAAACACGTGCCTGGGTATGATGTCTTACTTATTGGCATTCCATTCTTGTCATGTAATCCCGGAAAATGTCGCTCTTCTTGACGTGAAAACTTTTCTGGAATGTGAAAGCAATAATGAGGGCCAGGTTTAGTCACGGAGTCACTGGTGGCGTCAGGGACCTGGAAAGAAGAAAATATCAACAACAGCCAGCTGGCAGCATTCATACATATAAATGATACGGAACGTGATATTTCACCCTGTAATTGAATCTGAATTAGTAAATGAGAACATCCTCATTTTCATACGTTTTTCATATGAGCGCAACCCCCCGGGGGAACGGGCATCTGTGATCGTGATGAATAGTCGTGATGGGGCAGCTACAACACGATGACACTATCCCGACCAAATCAAGGCAAAGAGGTAGAACCTTAAACCTCTCACGACAGTCATGATCGGAAGTATCGCTGTCACATCCCTGCAAGTGACACGAAGCAACATTGCTGGTCTTCTCTAGATGACTAATATTAATTGATTTAAGACGGTGACCTTGTACCTTCGTAAAATTGGCACACATTGTCGCGAAGCCGTAACACGCGATGAATGGCACACGGAATTAATCATTTTCTAATAACTCCAGAACTATTATCATTCAAGATTAAGTTGAAACAGCATGAGAACACAAACTCTGAAGCAAACATTTTGACGAATGTGGCTATCAAATCAAGTAATTGATGCATGCAAGTTGATGTGATAGATATGGTTTCCTCATTCACATATAACAACATCACAAAATGAGCTTGACCGTTGTGAATGTAAGAAGATCAGTTACGAAGGGTAGAAGTATGAATGTAATTACATGCCATGATATTTGAGTAAAATTAGAAATACTAAGGAGGGACAGCGCCCAGTGCATGCAGCTATTTGGTGTAACAATAATCAGTAACATTAATGTATACAGTTAGCAATGACAAGAAAAATAATCTTTAAAAACATGGGACTATTTTTGGGTGCTCATCAAAATTAATAATTGTCTCCACTATAAGTATTTAACTCTTGTGTGGCATTGATGCATATTTGCTCTAGTAATACACACAAAGGGTTAGATCATACAATGGATGAAAAATAATTACCATGGTTACTGACTACCTTTTGCAGAATAGGCGTACAATGTAATGAGAAATTACAACAAACAAAATGCGCAATATGGTGTATACATTTGTTCAATTCTTCTTTTATTTTCTCTCTTAAAAGACATCCCAAAGTATACATATAAGAATAAACATGTATGACGGAGCAAAACATATACAGTATACTGGATAGCACAACAATAGTCATTATATTAGAACATAAGACAATAACATGGCTCACACATTAACGGATGAGACATATAGCGACGTGGTATGTTTCAAACTATTTACACTGCTAGACTGAAACCCTTAATCATCCCGCCAAACCTACGAAACAGATAACGACAAATTCGTTGTATCATTCACCATTATACAACACTTCAAAGGGAAAGTTCATCTTGAAATCATTTTGGTTTCAATAATAGGAAACACGTGAAAGAAACATATTAGTGAAGGTTTGACGAAAATCGGTCAAAGGAAAAGGAAGTTATTTGAGATTAAAAATAAATTTTGTTACGTCACGTGCGAGATGCTCACCCATATGTTGTGTACAAAATAATTCCATACATTGCTTTTTTCTGTTTTTGACAACTGAATGATTTGTTTTCGTACAGGTATATGTAAAAACGTATTTCTAATGATGTATCAAATGAACAGGTAAAAGGATGCATATCTTTGTGATAAAATGCACATTTTCGAAAAAAAGTGTACATAACAAATGGGAGAGCACCTCACATGTGTCGTCACAAAATCAAAATTTAAAAATCAATTAACTTTCTTTTCCTTTTACCGGTTTTCGTCAAACCTTCACTAATATGTTTCTGTCACGTGTCTCCTTTTATTGAAAACAAAATAATTTCAGGGTAAACTATCCCTTTAACCTGGCAACTATATAACTTCGTTTTCTGCCAAAGTAGTCACGGCTTAGGTCGGCTCGTGATACTTATTGGCACGGGGTATCACTTGAAACTGCAAAATCTAATAAATTCTAACATATAAGAAATGAAAAGATTGCCTTTAATCTTTTGAAAATATTTTAATGCCAATAATCTTTAAAAACCGAAAAAATCAATATAAGAAATATACGTGTGTATGTAAAATGTACCCTGAATGCTGATGCGCTCGCCAAATCTGCCGATCAACATTTCTGTACAATTGAAGATTAATTAAAGTAGCTGTGTTCTCATTCTGCCCCCACTCATTTATCCTGTTCACTAATTTGAAACGAAAAGGTTTAAAGGTAGCCAGTCCCTTTATAGACCTAATTCTGAAAGTTCCCTGACTTTGTAATCATTTGAGAGAGAGAGAGAGAGAGAGAGTGGCTTTCCCTGGAATCGACAAAGCGTAATATTCGGTTTTGAGGAAATAATCTTCGGTAATTGATCGAGCTTTCTTTTTTCGTATCACGAAAATAGTCAATTCTCAGTAAAAACAAGTTAGATTTTCATTTATTCTACGGGAGTTATAGTACCTCTGACCTTAAAATTTCACAGTTGGTATCCCAAAGATACGTGATAAATATGCGCAAACTTTCATGAAGTGTGCAGATGTTTGTAAAAGGAACGGGCCTTCTTTAAAGTTTGCAAAATATGTAATGTCTTACTTTCTTATTTCCCGATATACATTATTCCACGTCCAGCCTAACGCAGAATTGACATTCACCTGCAAATTAATTAATTGCGAAACTTATCTTTCTCTCTCATTTGTATTACCGAGACTGACCTACATTTGGCATTAGATATAAAAATGTAATACGGGCTTAGGTGTAAGTCTACGTTAGCATATTTGGAGCTTAGTACCAATTAAACATTCAGAACTTATTGGGCGGATGGAATATGGATGGGGAATCCAAAGAGGATAGATTTTTAATTAGAAACCTGATTGCCCTTGATCCTTGAGCAAGATTTCTTGATACCGACAATCTTCAAAGCGACAACTCGACTTACTTAGTGCATTTGCTCTCCACGTGCAGTTCTTTTGAATCGTCATAAGGAGAAAGGAGACATAAATGAAGGAAAGAGAGATAAAAATTGAGAGAGAGTGAGAGAGGGAGACAGATATATATATATATATATATATATATATATATATATAGTTGCTGATGAACCCTCAGGGGGAAACAGTCTGTACAACTAAAATCTAAGCAACTCGCTCCACCCTAATACTATACTATATATATATATATATATATATATATATATATATATATATACATTGAGAGAGAGAGGGAGAGAGAGAGGGAGAGAGAAAGATATATATATACATATACATATATATATATATATATAGAGAGAGAGAGAGAGAGAGGGAGGGTAGAGGGATAAAGAGATATAAAGAGGAAACGAGGGAGAAAGTAGAAGAAAGTAAGATGTATATATATAGAAATAGGACGAGAGAGACAGAGATAGATACACAGAGATATGAATATGGAGCGAAAGAGAAATGGAAGATAGCGATATGTGTAGAGGAAGAGAGATGGAGCAAGAGAGATCAGGGGTAGTGCGATAGAGAAACAGAAAGATAGAACGAGAGAGACAGGAGGACGGAGATGTGGATAAACATAGATATGGAGCAAGGGAGACACACAGATAGATAGATAGATAGATTGATAGATAGATAGATAGAGAGAGAGAGAGAGAGAGAGAGAAAGAGAGAGGGAGAGACAGACAGACAGAGACAGAGAGAGAGAGACAGACAGACAGAAAGAGACAGAGAGAGATGTTGCGGGGGGGGGGGGGGCGGGTGGGGGTGGTAATATACACCACCTACATAAATGCATGATACATTATAAGTTCAGCGAGTTAAAGAAGAACGTGATTGAAGAAAGAGAGGGACTGAGGCACACATATAGGCAAACATACATAGATAGAAAAGCATTCAGGCTAAAGGCAGAGTCAGATGGATAGAAGTTTAAAAAAATATATATAAACTTGTTACTTGGATATACTTATACTCATATTTTTCGTTAAAACGCAATTCACAGAAGAAGCGGTATAATCCTATTGCTCCATCTTATACTACATTTGCAGCTTTGCACCAGTAACACGCACACATGCACGGATAAACATATTAACACAAAGCACACACACAAACACACGCACACGCACAAACATTCAAGCGTAAACACACAAAGCACACACAAACACACACACGCACACATCGCACAAACATTAAAGCGTAAACACACAAACACACACACACACACACACACACAAACATTAAAGCGTAAACACACAAACACACACACAAAAACATTCAAGCGTAAACACACAAACACACACACACACACATTAAAGCGTAAACACACAAACACACACATACGCACACATCGCACAGAGCTTTTTTTTGCTTGATTGAAAGGCAATCTACAGGGAGGTTAGGCTTTCAATGGATTGTCAATGGATTTTCCTAGGGAAGAAATAGAAAATAAATGAATAAGGCTACAGTATGATACGATGATCCATGCTTTCTCCTAGGTATCAACTACTGTAAGAGAAAACATGCCATAAAAGTACATTTGAAACTATTTAGTGACAACGTAAATACCAATGATTAATTATAGCATTAGTACTAAACTGTTGATGGGAACAATAACTGCTTTTTGGACTGAGCATTTGGCGGCCCTTTTAAAATCCCCTTAAAGATTGCAAGCTTTAAAACCAGCAATTCATGGTGATTGATATTTCCAGCACGAGCCTACACTCCAATAATGTACCCGAAGAGGAGTCCATGACAGGGAAAATCAAAGAGAAATAACCGTAAATCGGTACGGAAACTCATTATCAGGGAGAGGATATATTACGTAGCCTGAGGCGGGTTGGTGGTGGCGGTGGACGGATGGACTGATATAGCCGAGTTTTCCCGCTTGATCTGCGGCGGACTGAAAACGTCAAGCGACCGATAATGTATCATCGTCTGCTTCTTTGCGCCGATCCGCTCCGAGCCCTCGATCACGGAAGAGCACATCGCTTTCGGGGAGTCATGAATTCATAATAGCTACAACCACGACAGAGCAATCAGGAAAAGAAAATGGGCGACGCAAAATGTGCAACGACAAATTAAGAAGGAACTAAAGCTCATTACAGGCGACCGAGTCCAAACTATTACATTTCGAATGCCGAGAGCTGATGCCGCATAGGCAATTACAATTATGTTATTTTACATATTACAATAGTGATTGTTTTTTATGCACATGTTGAAAACTGATTTAGGATCTTCTATAATGCAGAACACATACATTTTTAACGGGTAGTTAAGGGGATGGTATTTCATTTAAGTACGTTTCTTCATAATGCATGCTCAATATAAATAACTTCACTACCACTTCGTTCGAGCTGGCGTGACTATCGTAAATCTATTAATTCAGATTTGACGGTTGAAGCGTGTCAAATCTCTCAATAATCAATATTAAATCTCTCAATAATCAATGTTCGGCGAGATTGATAAAAAAGACATTAGTGGATGAATTTTTTGATTCAATATACAGCATATAAAGCCGATCCCTCACATCATCCCTTGCATAATCACAGCATAGTGTCTGGTCTGGTTTGCTCATTTTAATCTCTTCAGTCAGAAGCAGGGGATAAATCTCAAATAGGTCTGGCTGACGAAGGCTAACACCTCTCTCGTTCTTTCTGGGCTTATCTAGGAGAAGACTGATACGTATAACTTTATAGTCTAGTGAGAACCAACCATTATGATATTCTATGTTCATTTGAATATAGAACAGACATTATTTCCTATATTCTGGATGTCAAGTTACATGGTGGCAACCAACCTTTGCAGAATGTTGATTCCGCACAGTGCAGAATTCGGCGCAGACGCATGAGAATCGCCATGATACTACATGAGCTCATTGTACCATAAATATGATTGATGTGATGTATGTTGAGATAACATAGAACATAATCGTGAAAGTAGATATAACGATATCACGGATCCTGTTTTTCAGTCCCCGATAACTTCATTTACAGACCAAATGCCTCGGGGAACGCAAAACGATGAATCGGCTTTCGCTAGTTGCTAGAAACTGCTTATCAAAGATAGGGTATTACATTTACAAAAGTCGCGAAAGTCGGCAGGAATTAGCCGTATACCCTACACAAGCGATATCGTGTAGGAAATCTCACAGTTGTAGTTTCACGAACATTTTCAGGAAAAGATGCGGCCATTGCTCTTATTGAACTAATGCTCCATGGTGCTGACAATGTAGCGGACATCGGCCTCCGGCCTCAGGGCATCCAGAACGGGGAGGTTTTGTTTGGACGCGCCCGCCCAAAGCCTTCTCGAAATCTAGCGATCGCTATAATTCCGATTAAAACTAACTTCCAGTTCCATTATCGGGAGGAATGTTCATATACACTATTCTCTTCCATTTTCCGTGGTTGTTACAAGGATGTATTTTGTTTAAATCCGATAAAGGGATACCCTGTCTTTATTAGTTTAAACTTGTGCGTTGACCAATCTTTCTGCATATCCTGAACGAGTCAAAAATTTTCCGACACATTCGTTTATTGTCGTTTCCTGTAATGATGTACGACTTCTCTGTAATATATCATCCGCTAAATCGAATCACACATCAAAAACAACAATGTTTTTGCTAAAACCTTGGAAAGTGAGTTTACATCGCCTCCCTATCACTACTCCCTTCGTTAGGCGATTGCCCAACTAGCCTAACTCACTGGCTGCTGTAAAATATATAAAATAAATTCTACAATATACAGGTCTGTCTGCATTCGACTAATAGCTCAATACTCTTATTCAGCTCATCCCACAAATAATAGAAGAATAAAAGCTGTACAAATGGTGATCATAAATCCGCTACAAGTCTTGATCAAAATCCTTGATTTTGAGCGATGTTCTTTTGAAATTCTGGCTTCCTTTTTGCAGAGGATTTACACAATTTTGAATTGACCACAAAACACCACATATACTTGAAGGTGCGTTCCCATGGAACTACTTTTCATCTCAAAATGATAAAGTGATAAGACATGTTGAAATCAAACTACTCCTGGATCCGAAATGGTACCAGAGTGGTTCTGTGCGATTGAGGGTCCCGTGAACTTCACCGCTGCTTATCAAATTAACTTATTTGCTCTCCTTATTATACCTACATTGTATAATTGTCTCATTGTATAATCAATATCACGACTTGTAGCTAGAGTACACTGTTAAGAGTAAAATTATAGTAATAATTTCATCAAAGTTTACCAAACTTTGATATTTCAGTCCGACCTCTCGTAACCCTTTGACCTCTCGTAATCCCTTTGGTATTCTTTTAAGAGAGAACTTCCATACGAATGAAAACATGTAGTAAATCATTTATACTGTTTTAATGCTGATAATCATGAAATCAATGCTTAACAAATGTTTCATAACCCTTGTGTACAATTTTCTAAGAAGCTCCCCACACGCGAATTAAATTGCACAAGGTCGCATGAGTACGTTTACTCGCGTGGGACCCAAAAAGCTTACAACATCTGATTTGATATTTGACCCATACGATTGAGCTAACGAATTATGAAATCACCGTAAACAAATAAATCTTGGCATGATCAGGTATTCAGTGGTGAATCACCTTGAAATCTTTGCGGTCAAAAGAAAACAAACAAACAAACAAACAAGAAAAAAAAACTTCAAGTACATCCCAGCACCTTCGCTCATTCTCAGATGGCTCCCTCAACACACCGTAGGGGGCGAAATATTTGTGAGCGCACACCTGTCGGCCCTTTGTAGCGAACCAGGGCGTATTTGACCCCTCGGACAATGTGCCAAGTTCACACACCCCTAAAATGATGAAGAAAGACCCGTGCGGGGAGTACTTATTTGGCAAGAAATAAGCGTGGAACGTTTGTTCCTGTCGGGCTCTGGGGAGGCGCATATATATATATATATATTTATTTATACATGCTGATTGAGAGCGAGAGAGAGAGAGAGAGAAAGAGAGAGAGAGACAGAGAGAGAGAGAGAGGGAGAGAGAGATAGAGAAAGAGAGAGAGAGAAAAGGAAACACACAAAAGGATAAAGACAAACAGAGATAGTGATAGAAGAAGGAACTGAAAATCAATTTTAAGAGGGAGAGCGAAAGAGAGAAAAAGAGATACGGAGAAAAAACAGCGGCAGAGAGAGGAAGAAAGAGAACAGAAAGATATGCCATATTGTTTCACCTCAGCATTTCTGTTCGCACCCAGGCTCCTTGGTCGATATTTACAACTCCTACCTCCCTGTCGGGTTGTGATGACAGACCGGTCACTCGGTGTGGACACACCCGACACCTGAGCCGTGTCGAGGTACAAGGCTACCTCCCCAACCAAACCAACCAAAAATAGGAACAATTGCTGCTTCATATCACAGCACATCAGCTGACTTGTCACTTCGCGACGTGTCTCGAAGGAATGTGCGTTGTAAATAGACTCCTGCTCGAAACTGACTGATTGGCTCGTAGTTATTAACAGTCCGATTCCCATCAGCACCCTCCCCCAAAACAAAAGTCTTGACAGAATTCCCAGATCCATATCTACACATTGTTCTCACACTCGGCCGATAGCTGATCAAAATTCTTCTCCATCATCAAACGGGAACGCGTATCGAAGACACGTAAGAAGTATGCATTTGTACTTGCGCCATTTAATCCAGGTGGTAGCATAACTTATTGATTTGGGGTTGATGATATAAACAAATGAGCACTTTGTTTTGTAAGTGCCCATTGCACCAACACTCCATCATTCTGATGAGCAAGTTTTATCGTATAGCTAATAGTAACTTTGGCATGATAAAAAACACATGGCTGCAACTCGTGTATTTAAACGATGCACAATGTGCACACATTCATTTTACCGACCAACCCAAAGCTGTGCATCATTTGCATAACATACATACACACACACACACACACACACACACACACACACACACACACACACACACATACATACAGCAACACACACACACATTTTTTCAATAGTTTTTATTATATTCCATTTCAAATAATACATAGCGCCCAAATACAAAAATAATGTTACATGATTTCTCTTCACATAATTTACGATAAAGAAAAGAAAAGATATTTTTCATACATACACTTTCGTTTTCCTTTGTTCTCTGATCATCTCAATGAATAAGACCAATAAAAGAAAAAAAAACTGATTATTTTTCTTTCATACTATTTTATTCACAATGAACTTTAAATTTGTATATATTTAAGACACGTACATTCATTTACTTAAAGACGGCCCGTCCCTTTTTCAGATCACCACAAAACCATCAAAACATTAGCAAAACATATAGAGGAGTGTTAACAAGCTGTATATTCATAATTTGAAACTGATACGTAGTGTAAAATTCAAATAATGCACGTAAACAACGTCTGATTAATGGTCTTTACCTCATGCTCTTAGCAGTTTGTGTTGAAATATCTGCTTAACTGATTAATCTGCTTATTAAATTATAAAACGCATTATGAAAAAAATATGTTCTATAAAAGGAATCATCTCCAAAGTTAGGTAATTACTCATACAATTAGGATTTCACACATGCATAATAACCACAAAGTGACTGTAACAAAGACTAATACTTTTTTCATAGTACGAAAAAAGTCGGTTTGAAATTTAACGGCTGAAATTTTTACATATACAGAAAGCTTCAACATGCTATATTCTTAGAAATGGTCTGGAATCACACTTTCTTCAATTTACGATCGTGATAGACGATTTCAAATTTTAAGCTTGCAAAAGGGAAGGACAGTCTTTAATGAAAATTAAGAAAATCTCGATGAAATTACAAATAAATGGAACCATGCAATATATATAAAAGGTGACCCCCTCCCCCAACCCCATGTCCGGTATACCCGCTCACACTCTCACTTCCCCAATGTTTAATTAATAAAGTTTCAGCGCTGATGCTGCCAGAGAATCATAATTGTGGGTGTATAGGAAGGTAGATGGGTGTACTGTCTGCTAAACAAAATGTTTGAATAAGCAAGATTAGAAAAAAAAAGAGAAGAATAGAAAAGAAAAAGAGAAATATACTACACTAGATACCCTAAATACTTAGATCTTGCCATTTTATCATATGTAGCCCCATTTTACCAGTTTTAATCGCTAATTCCTTTTCCCTCTCTCTTATTACAATTTCGTTTATTGAAAGATGAACTCCTTTTGATCTCGAACTATATATGATTTATTTTATAATGAAAATAATGGTGTTGCATAATTCAATTCTATGAAAATTTCTTTTGATTCCCACAAACATTAAATTCCAGTCCCTTATGTTTATTTCCCTTAACTCTAATATATCTATTATTTCTTGCCAAGTTCTTTGAACTTGTTCACAAAAAAGGAATAGGTGTGGATACGTCTACTCCTCCTTTTTACACAAAGAGCATTGTTTGTCAGATACAAATCCAAATCTGTAGAGGTGTTCTTTAGTATATAAGGCCACATGTAGTAAATTGTATTGAAATTACCTGTGCTCACGACAAGTTACTGTCCGTCTTATTCCCAAAAATATTTCCGTGATTTCTTCCTAATCATGGTTATATTGATTACATCCATCTCGTATTTGTAAGTTACACACGTATTTGTACGTTACACACGCACACACACACGCACACACACACGCACACACACATATATATATACACATACATACACGCACACACATACACACACACACACACACACACACACACACACACACACACACCCCTTAAGTATAGCTGTTGTTTCAGTATAGCGACACGATTATTTGTTAGTATGTAGACACAGGGTCAGTGTCCAGCTCTCGTGTGAACATCGTAACCATGGTAACGAACGGAAACCGTATAACAGCCTTGGCTTTTCTTAAGCCCAGGATTGTGTGAACCACCAGAACAATGTCCACTTATGAAACTTAACAGGGATTCAGATGACGCACGGAAAAACGGAGTATTTCATTGTCATTTTCCTAATCCTTGCTCCATTTTGAAATGGACTTGAAAGTATCATAGAAAAACAACCAATTCAATGTTATCTTGAATATGTCTACACAATCATCTATTATCACAATTTCAACATAGATGTTCGCGTTAATAGCATCCATCAATCCGAGTTGGTCTCTCAGATTGTGATTCCCAAAATTAATACATCAGTGCAAGCGTTGATAGATATCAGACTATTGGTATAAACAACTCGACTGTATTACAACTTGATACCAATAACGGTTAAAACAATCCTACGTAAAATAAGTTTTAGTTCCGATATTCTGAAGAGAGTTCTTGAAAGGAGTTTTCTGGTATTAACCCTTGTCATTTCAGTACGCATTTCAAAGCATCTAAGAGCTCTACCACGTATACCAGATTGTTATATATCTAAACATTCTTTTTTTATAAATATTTTTTTTTTAAAACAAGTGTTCTAAAAAGCCATTCCCTCGTGCATTTTGATATCTGATTGTACATTGATTCGATACAAAAACAGACAACATCCAATTCTGGGAGTTGCAGTTGAGCCTCATCATGAAATAAACTAAAATAATTGCGTCCAAAATGAAAATGTGCAGAAAACAGCCCCTAACGGTATTCCGGAAATATAATGTTTACACCGAATCGTACAGCCTACAAATGTTATTCATATTTGCTGAATTGTGGACGGCAAATTCCCACGGAATACAATTTTCCAAGTGATGACATTTACGATATGAAAGTAATATCAGTGCGGATGTTTTTGAGAATTAAAAAAATCCTTAATCAAATTTCATTTAGAAATAGAAACAATATACATGGAAAAATTAATAAAGAAAATCAATACAGCTTCTTTCACGAGTATGCTACAAAATCCTTGAAGAATATGTATAAATTCTTTGAAGGTATGGGATCGTTGCCTCTAGCACATGCCGCAAGAATCTACCAAGAGAACGGGTGTTGCGTGTTGGTAAATATAATTATCATCAGTTTATAATGAAATCAAAGGTCCAGTATTTCAAATTCAGCTGTGAACCAGAGGGTACATCTTGGCAAGAAGCAGTAAGCATGTGTGACGGGAAAAATCTATGCTGTAGTCGAAAGTTACTTTTGTCTATGCGCTTTCATATACACTATAATTCATTTAATTTCATTTGTAGATGATACATGTGGCTGATCTTTGTGTTACAAAAAAGTATTGTTAATCAAGGTTTTTGGTTAAAATCATAGCCTTCTCACAATTGAACCTTCAAATGATGAATAATTTTTGGGAAAAGTAGAATCTTCGGTATGAATATACATGTATATGCTTTTGTTTTCTCTTCTCACTGTCTTTCTTTTGTTAATAATTTGTTGTGATTAACTAGCAGCTCTTCCATCCCCACCCTTTTGTTCTATATCCATTTCTTGTCATATTGTTCGCTTTAAAAACCAATGTCAACGGCAAACAAATTATATGACCATTGTTATAAAACAATATTATATGTAATGTATTTGTTTTCCTTTTACCTTTTCGCGAAAGCATTGAATTACATGATGCTACCGGAAGTTTTACTCCTTTCTAAAAATGTCTTTTTTTTTAGTAAACTCTAACCATAAAAACCTGCTAAAGAACATCTAAAATAAATAAATATTTCATTTAAGTTGATGTATCTCATACCTGGTGCACCAGAGAAGCCGTTCTTGCAATAAGAGCATACATGTTGTCCATGCAACTCATACAATATTAATTTGTCACCTAGCTTTGGCAGTTAGGTATGTCTTTCCTTTGTATAAAACGTGTCATGAACTGCTCGACAACATGTTAAATCCATGATTCGATAAAATCACAATATCGGGGATTTCGCCGCCGGAAATGGTCTGTTGCCATTTTGGTTCTACACGTTTTACTCATTATACTAAAATAAAAAACACGACGATTGATGAAAAGAGTAAGTACGGATTACGATTAAGGAAGATTTTACAACACTTGTATGTGAATGGCTTACATTTAAAAGGGAACTATTCTGTAAAAAAAAAAATTACCATGATGTATTGTAAAGCATCTTAAGAACTCTGCACGGAGCCTATCGAGGGGAAAGCATGTCTGTCACAGGTAAAAGAACAATAACAGGAAGCTATGTGTCCAAATCGCCCAGTTTAACTCTCTATGTGCCACTAATGCACTCATGCACACGTAATACACACACAGGCCATAGAACAGCAGTTTACCTGGCACACAAGGGGTTAAACCAGATTACGTAGACTATGCTGAATATAATAAGTGGATCTATGTAATGGGCATATGTGGGGATGAAAACGAGAAAGACGACTACCCCCAGGAACGTGCAATATGGAGCATCAGCTCACGGCGTCGCTTAAACGTTAAGCTAATCAAGCTCGACATATTTAATTGCCGGGACTTAGAGTTGACGGAACTGGCGTGGACTTACTCCCACGAGTACGAGTAAATTCCACCGTTCTACAACCTGACGGAAGCGAGACCTCTTATTGTCCTTTAGAGCGACGGAGGAGATTTGTTGCCGATCCTAATACCACGTATTTATTAATTTATAGGATTTAGCTCATCACCAGTTTATAACAAGATTTGTAAGGCGAATGTTCTTAGGAAGGCGATTATGTTGCTCATCTGATTCCCCCGCATGTATACGTCATCGCCACACGTTTTGGTCATCATAACTCTATCTAATGCGATTGATGTGAAGACCAAATTGTAAAATGAATATGAGAAAGTGCGTTTTTATCAGGGGCTCATTGACGCGATGACACAGCTCCGCAGCAAATTCTGTGGATGTGATAGATATACATCCCAGACATGATATAAAAAAGGAGAAAGACAACTAGTCTTGGAATTTCTTAATCGCACATGATGTTTTGTTGTTTGTATGTAAAGCCTAATGATGCCAAGGATTATTCGAAAATACAAAAGAGCTTCGTATAACTGCAAACTGTGCGAAAGTTTTAAGATCAATACATAGCAAGAAGAAGGGTCTATATTGCCGCAGAATGATGCTTTCTGCGATGAGACGTCTGGTAAAGATAACTCAAGAACACGAGAAGGAGACGAAGAACGGAAAGGTGACAACTTGAAATACCGCGACCTTGACGCTCTAATGCGGAAGTATGCGAACGACTGAGTTCCAATGTACGTCAGGCCGAACTGTCACGGAACCCATGCTGCTCAGACCCAGCGCTCTTACACGGATCGCAGTAGGGGCCGAACTAGGAGTCAAAACAGAAATTAGGTCTATTGTTTTTACCCGCTTGATGTCCTCTAATTCGGATGGCCTGAACCCCACCGTATGAAAAGGGCACCTTGTGAGAAGAATGTAGCTTATATCACAAATATAGATACTGCAACAGCCGCGGTGCAAACGTTATAAGACATCTGCGATCATGATTGTTTAAACGATAAGAATGATATCAAACATAACAAAACACATCTATATAATATATGACCTCGGTGTAAACGCAGATAGTGGTCGGTGACTGGTCTTAGGTACGCTTGTAGTGGGTGCAAGAGGAACCTAAATGTGGCAACATTCCCTAGACATTTCAGTGGCACATCAGCAAAAATAAAAAGAAAAGAAAGTATACTACCGGAAAATCATCCATTGTCTTAAAGAGAGAGAGAGAGAGAGAGAGAGAGAGAGAGAGAGAGAGGGAAGAAAGCAAAAACAAGTATTTATTGTTGCATAGGTAGGTGAACGGAAGTGAAAGTAATATGAATAAAGAAAGGAAGAGAGAAAGAGACAGGGGAAAAGAAAGTTAGAGTGACAAAGGTTGATACTGGGAAAGAGAGTGCGAGAGAGAGAGAGAGAGAGAGAGAGATGGAGAGAGAGAGAGAGAGAGAGAGAGAGAGAGAGAGAGAAGTAAACAAAGGCAAGTATTCCTGTTGCGTAGGTAGGTGAACGGAAGTGAAAGGAATATGAATAAAGAAAGGAAGAGAGAAAGAGACAGGGGAAAAGAAAGTCAGAGTGACAAAGGTTGATACTGGGAAAGAGAGTGCGAGAGAGAGAGAGAGAGAGAGAGAGAGAGAGAGATGGAGAGAGAGAGAGAGAGAGAGAGAGACAAAGACACATAGACATGGAAACGTATAGAAACATAAAAAAGGAGGAAGAAAGAAAGGACAGAGCGAAAGAGAGAGAGAGAGAGAGAGAGGGGGGGGGGGGGGGGGTGAGAGAGAGAGAAAGAGAGAGGCGCTCCAAAAAGAGCTTCGCTGGCTCGTCTTTCTGCTTGACGTACTACACAGGTGACAAGCGGCAGGAATGCGCGATGCAGCCAAGACAAACAATTACAGCCCTGGGAGCCCGACTTACCTGTGCGGCAGCAAGGCTAACGAGGCGGCGCCCCGCGAAGCATCGCCCCGCTCGGCCCATGTCCCTGGCGACCAAAGGAAGGTGTGATATATAAAGCGCCAGGACCAAAATAGCACTTCACCCGATTACTGAGTACAGGAGTTATCAACGGATGGGAAATTGAAAATGTACCTGTATGTCTATCTATCTACAAATCTATCTACAAACATTAGTATATATATCTATCTATGTTTCTTTCCATCGATATATTTAATTATGTTTCTATGCTTCTTTCTATATGTTTATGTATGTTTTCTATATATATTCTATTCATGTTTCTTTGTTCCTCTATATGTGTGTTTGTAAATGCGTACGTACACGAATCTATGTTTAATAGCAGGTGTCTATTTACGTATGTATGTTTGTTTCGCTGCCAAGAAAAGAAGTCCACAATGTCAAAGATCCTCACAAAATGGTTTAAAGAAGCACAAACCAATTCGCCCAGACCTCCGAATATGAATACACATCTTAATATTCTATCTATATCTATTTATCTATCTGTATACATGGTATACATTAACCTATTTGTATGTGTGAAGGTTATATATGGACACACGGACCTTTACTTCCATATATTCAAATATATGCTGATCTCCTTTATCTCTACATCTACTGGAGCACTATAGCCATAAATCCTGCCCAGGAGGGCAGTGTACAACTCCAAATCTTCCAAATTATAGCGGCGCATAGAGAATATTCAATATAGTATCTGGTATGTGTATAATATTGACTAACTTTACGAATCTTCTAGAGCAGGGCCCGATTCAGAAGTACGGAAGAAAGGGAGATTCAAAAGGACACGATGCCGAGACCCCCCCCCCCCCCCCCCACACACACACACACTACTAACTATGCGGGACTCGGATGTACCGAGCACTGGCAAAAAATGTGAATTATAGCGAAAATGGGAAGGAAGGGGCACATTCCGAATTCATCATTCTGTGTCCTTGTCAGATTATAGAGAACTGTATTTATATTCGGAGGTTTGGGCGAATTGGTTTGTGCTTCTTTCAACCATTTTGTGAGGATGTTTGACTTTGTTTGTTGATATTGGCAGTGTTGCCCCTCGTATGATGTATTTTAACACATCGTGGGAACCAACCACTGGTGTGTGACGGCAAGTAGAATCCTCTAGGCATGGTGATATTCACCTGGTTGTAAGATACCCATAGCATGTCTATGCCATGCAGCTACCCACACGGCGATAGTACTTCACTTCATTTGTCTTGAAAGATGGAGGAAGGAGAAAGACGGAGAAGGATATAAAGTGAGAGATGGAGAGAGAGAGAAGAGCGAATGAGAAACGCATGAGTAAGGAGGGAGAGGGTAACGTGAGGGAGAAAGAGAAATAAAAGCAAGGAGCGTGGGAGAATCACATGAGTATAGAAAAGAGGGCAGAAGAGGGAAAGAGAAAAAAGGCGTATCTTGTATATAAACTACATAGTTTCATCTTAACCCTAATATTCTCGGGGGGGGGGGGGATTATGCCCCCTGTCGAATTTTTGTCGGTACTTCTTGTCGCCTTAATATTTCGAAACAAAATTTCATTACTTTTTTTTCTGACTCTTTCCGAACATTTTGATACCAAATTTACGGCGATCGGACCTACCGTGCGGGTGACAGATTACGTTTACCGAACACATGTCACTGAAAATTTCGCTATATCTTTCTAATACTGTGTATAAACATATAAAAAAAAAAATCAGGAGCTTTTCCATTTACGTAAATACATACAGTGCAATGTTTGATGCATAATTTTTTTAGCAATTTAATTTTGTCAAATGGCAAAAAAAAACTTGACGAAAAACAAAGAAATACAAACGAAAATGAAAAAAAACAATAAATTACATAAAAAATAATTACTTCTTGTCGCCTTAATATTTCGAAACAAAATTTCATTACTTTTTTCTCAGACTCTTTCCAAACATTTTGATACCAAATTTACGGCGATCGGACCTACCGTGCGGGTGTCAGATTACGTTTACCGAACACATGTCACTAAAAATTTCGCTATATCTTTCTAATACTATGTATAAACATATATAAAAAAAATCAGGAGCTTTTCCATTTACGTAAATACATACAGTGCAATGTTTGATATACAATTTTTTAAGCAATTCAATTTTGTCAAATGGCAAAAAAAAAAAAAAAACTTGATGAAAAACAAAGAAATACAAACGAAAATGGAAAAAAACGATAAAATACATAAGAAATGATTACTGAATCCTTTTTTTTCTTTCATGAATTGAAAAATATTTGTATCAAAAATTGCTATTTCTGAGGCTTTATTTAATGAGAAATAACAAAATCTATGATTTCTTGCATAAATTAGCATAATTAATTAATAAAAAAGGACTTTCGTAAATTCAGCTATACATCTTTATAGATTGCATGATTCTTGACCCATGTGCAAAATTTTGTGGCAATTGGGCGACCCATGGGCGAGATTTCAGGGGGGGGGGGGGGGCATAACCCCCCGATAATAACAAGCTTTGAAATACCGCAGGAGTATTAGGGTTAAGATAACGAGGTTGACTAGGAAAAGTGAAACGATGTTCATGTTATTATGAGATAAGTATATAAATCCCACGTAAACAAGAGATAATCTGAATTTCATGAAGTCTCTAGCTAATGGACACGGATCTGATGCGCCATCATCCGATGGATTTCATAAGATCTCTGGCAAAAATAGAGAATATTTCGAATTTCTTACGTGTATTTTTTTATGATGAACCTATGGAATATGAACTTCCATATAATCCTATCAAGACTATGCGGGATGTACGTGATCCATTTGTAAAAGCCTGCCAATAAAAGTGAGTTCACTAGGACTCAACTATGTAAATCCATAAAATGGGTTATAGAGGAAAAAGTTACACAATCATTACTTCTCGGGTAAACGCACATTGGGTCACGAACCAGGCGACAGTGTTTTTAACAAAACGTTTCAACTGTTAACACGAATGATATCATCCAACTCGTACTAAAAAACGATCAGTACGGTTATTCCAAGTTTGGTAATTTCCGATTGAGCTGACTTCAGCTACCATTATAGTCTCATTGAAGGGATAGTTAACCCTAAAGTCGAGTTTGTTTTAATAAAAGCAGAAACATGAAAGAAACATGTAAGTGAAGGTTTGATGAAAATCCGTCAACATGGTCAAATGATAAGAAAGTTTCGAGTGTTTTTGTACTAAAAGTTTTGATCTCGTGACGTCACGTGCGAGATGCTCTCCCATATGTTGCGTACTATTTTTTTTTCTTAAAAGGATATGCATCATTTTATCTGTGCATTTCATACATCATTAGAAACACGTTTCTACACACATTCCTATATGAAAACTATAAACCTCTATAAATGCAATGTTCCTTCATAAAAAACAGAAAAAATAATGACAATTTATGGAATCATACAGTACACAACATATGGGAGGGCACCTCGCACGTAACGTCACAAAATTAAATTTCGAAAGATCATACCTTCGTCATCCTTTGACGGATTTTCATCAAAACTTTCACTTATATGTTTATGTTTATGTTTCTGCTTTTATCAAACCCAACTTTACTTCAGGGTGGACTGTCCCTTCAACAATGCCGAATTAGACCCATATGCTCTGAGCAGAAAAAAACTTTTTCTTCCTCTGTCGTCTTGTCTTGTAAAAACCTGTTTTTTTGGTTGTTGTTTTTTTTATTTGGGCGTTTTATTTTTGTTCATGTTCATCAGTGTCAACGATGTGTTACCCCAAATATGTGTCACGGAGTTGACTTATTGAATTTAATTTGTACTACAAACGACACACTTCTTATTTTTTTTTATGTATGTGTATTTTGCCGGAAAAAATAAAACATGTTTTTTGACACCACTTTGGCATTTCTCGGAAACACAATAGGAAAAAGAAGGATGTCGCCCACAAATTAGAACAGAAACAGAATTATCAAATGAAAATAATTCTCTCACTTTAGGATTGATACGACTTTATTAGTCACCAGAAATACCTCGGAGATGTATACATACATGTACATGTCATAATGTGCATTGTAGTATTGCCATGATGCTGCGCCAGTGCAAGTCAGACAAAAGTCTTGGAACCAGACGAGATTTGAAACAACAATCTACTGATTACCGGGCAGCCACTTAACCATCCAAGCTATTTCTAGTTCACGAGTCAAGATACGACAACATGGAAACAAATACCGAAATAGTCTAATTTCATCTGACTCATTAATATTCCGCCTTAGGGAGAATTCGGCTACATTTTAGCGAAAGGGCTTTCTGGGGTAATTTCAATTCACAAAGACATTTTAGGCATACACCCAGTACTGTATACACCTGCTGGGTGTATGGTTAACATTTCTTTGTAAAAAGATGAATGTGTATCAAAGAAGCTTGAAGTTTTATATATACGGTATTGGCCGGTTCAAGAAACGTCTATGCTAAGTAAGATTAATTGCAAATCGTTGACCATCGCGTCGGATCGACAAATCGAAAAATTGCAATCGTGGTTCTTAATCGTGACGATCGAAATCACCCTTGGAGAAGATAAAAAAAAAACAGACTATGATAGAATATGCTGCGATCTCCCACGACTTGTAGTGATCCTTGTTGACGGCCTGATATGAAAATATAAATTATTATACTCCACATACTAAGAATGTTGCTATATGATTGCTCAAGACTTGATCACGTGATGAAGCGTAGTTTTGGCTATCTGATCACCTGAGAAAAAAAGTCCGTTACACTCTAGGTGATAGTACTTTTTGGTTTCGCTGATCTCTTCACTCCTTACAGTCCTAACGCGTGATCAATATAGTGAGTACGCGCGAAATAAAAGTGCATTACACTCGGACTATCAATAAGTAGCTCGGCGCAGACGCCGCCGCGGTGCGCGGTAATTAGAAATTTGTGGCGTGGGTACGTATGTACACGTACGTACACGTATACAGCCTATACAGTTAGTGTTAACCATAATCATGTTTCAATCAAAATGGCCCATTAATCAGCACACTAACAACATGATTCAGGTAAGTGAACTTCATCCTGTACTATACCGTAATGTTGTTCGTAGCCCCCTCCCCCCTCTGATAACCAGAATATGGTCTGACTTTAGATATAACGATATGCCTAACGTTAGATTCTCGCTAGCCGCACCGACCCGAACGTTTAATTTCCTGCGGCTTGGGCAAATCAACGGAAATTCAAGTTGCGCCTTGGCCGCAACACCGCGAGAGTTCTCCTCGGGCGCCCCATGATTTTCCGCTGAAACGCAAAAAAACACATGGAAAGAAATGTATCACGTCCTGCAACAAATTTTGTCACCTAGCATGCGCGCGCAGTAGTGCCAAGGAATAAACCAAAAGTACGATCACGTAGCCGCTCCGACCCGAACGCTTTTATACGTTAAATTCTCATTTTTTGTATAGATAGTTGTTTTCAGATGTGGAATATAAAGCAAATAATCAACTTTTGATTTCTGGCAATGAGACGAAGTATCACTTCCGAGGCGATCTGAATGTGCACGCTATCTTTCCTCAGCTGCGCTTCGGAAAGATAGCTACATCCAGATCTCCTCGGAAGTGATACTTCGTCCCATCACCTTCACCAACGTTGCTTAATACGAGCAAACGCGAGTAGTCACGCTCAGCGATCTACACTTGAAGAGGGCACAAAATTAATAGTAATTTCAATCGTGGTTCACCTAATGATAGTATAAACATACAGAACACAAATTCCACGATTAACTACGAATGACCTTTCGTGGTGTTATAATGGAGCACACGATAGTAGGATCTAGGCATTAGGTGTAATGTTTTTCCATTAGTTTTCGACAATCATGTACGTGTTGCCAATGAAAGGAAATGTTAAATCCTCACACCTACCTTTTTACAGATACGATTTTTCACAAAATTTTTCACAATCTACCTCTTGAATTTGATGATACGACTGAACATTTGCTTATACATTGACGAGATGTATAATTAATCCATGTCAGTGCCGGTTCCGACTAGGCTTGTGTAATACAATTAGACAAATCAAAGTAAAGTGATTAGTGAAAAATCCACGCGATTTTTCAAAGTTTTCCTTATAATATAATACTTCATAATTTGAACAAAGTACATTTCATCAAGGTCCTGTTCTTTGAGTTTGTTACAACTTTTTATTCCCAATTTCTCACCATTCAGAGAGTTGAAGATACAGATTTGAGAAATATCTCCAAAAAAATATAAATTTATTGTTTTCAATAGATGAGTTCGTACGTACGCTATGATTGGACAATGCACTGAATTAATACTACTAGAATGCAGACTGGGATTTGTTCATTAAGCCGTGTTGTATGATGGATGTGAATACATTTTACAATGTGCCCAAAACAACCATACAAACAGGTGCACATGGTGGAATGTTGTTTTGCTAACTTAATAACTGTTGTCATATTTGCATGATAATGAATAGAAACCTGGGTGAGTATCTAATTCATTTCACTCAGTGAGTTGTACGATTGACCTAAGGTCATTCGTACCAGCAACAATCTGCTCATGCGCACATTGCAACTACGAACTTGCTTATTGTTAGGCTTTGCTGTGTTGAATTCTATGGTTTGTCTCTCTTTTCTCTTCTGTGTTGTTATTTACAAATACTTTTGGGGGTTCTCTTCTACAAGGCTTGCTCTTTCTGTTGACTCCTTCACTCACATCATGTAACTCTTCAGTTTTCTCAAGTTTATCCTTCTTATTTGTATTCTTGATAGTTTCCGTTTTTATCAATGATTTATTCTTATTTGAATATTTCATGCCTTGTATTTGCTTTTATGTTGACTGAGAATGTAACTTGAAACTCGAATAATGATAATAACGACATAGATATTACAGGTGGTAAGCAAGATACGAACTTTAATACCCACGCAAACAATTATAAGGAAACATATTAATGGGAAAAGTGTACCATTAAAAATACTGTAATGAAAAAAAAGGAAACATAACCAATTAGCTCGGCGTATTTAGGATGGTTATCCGGAAAATACACCTCTTCCCGCTACCCTTTCCAGGTTAGTCCATTTTATATTCCACTCTGCTCGGCGTACTGCATCACCGATAATAGTCAAAGGATGGTACGGAAAATTCATGCAAATTGATACAACGCAGTTTCTACAAATCAACCCCCAAACCCACCGTTTATATTGGACATCATTACCCATACTCACATTAGAGTTATATTAATGGAGGTCGACGTTTGCAACGATGACTTTCGTATCGCGTCCATGGATTTCATCAGTAGATGATATCGGGGTCCATTATAAAGTCAACTTTGATATGAGTTCCACGGACATCATTTCACGACTAACAGACGAAATCTATACGAAAGTACGATGTGATTATATGCTTTTCGGGTGGGAAGAGAGAACTAGAGCATGTTAACTCTGTATGTTTCATGGATGTCTTTCGGCACCACAACCCTACACAGCACCAGTCTGGTTGTCACACCAACAGTTCAACAGTAGTAGGAGCAAATACATTTTGTAACAAATATCATTGTAACCATACAGTATTTTCAAGCAACGGAAATATATATATGTATATATATATATATATATATATATATATATATATATATATATACATATATATATATATATATATATATATATATATATATATAAATTTATATAGTTCATAGCACAAATCAAATGCGAGAAATACTTCGAAGTAATTTCGAAGTTTACAAGTTTTTATGCAATTTTTCAAAATGTCGAAATTATTTCGAAGTATTTGTAGCACTTAATATTTGATATATCCCTAATGCTTGCTATGATTGAATTGAATATTTAGTTTGTATACCATGTGATGTTTAAAAAAATGTATTTGTTCATGTATGTTGGCACATCAGAACCTGAAGAAGGTTTCAAAAGCCCAAAGCTCCCATTAAAACTGTAATTGACAGCTACGTTTTTCACGCCTACATATTCTGGAACACCCGTTGTCATGTCAGAGTTGAGAATTCTCGCACCTGAATATTTTTCTATTCATTATCTTTTTTTTTAAAGTAATAATAAATCTCGTCTGATTTCGAAATGCTTGTCACTAAGACCCAAACCAATACTGATTCAATTGACATTTTTCGAGTATTTCCTGATCAGATTTTACATTCTCATCGTGGGAATAAGCTCTCTTGATCTTATATTCATTGACAAAATAAATACTCAACGGATTTCTCTGGCTTAGCCACAGGGTTTTACATGCTTTCAATGTATCAAGAGTTGTGAGCTTTAAGTCTATAGATGGTAGAGCGTTGTGGATGATGGTTATGAGCGGTGGCAGTGGTTGCTTTCCCTTAATATTTCACCTTTCTCCCTTCCCACAACTCCTTTTGCTGGATCATTTCCGCCGCCAAAACGTGTAACGCATTTGTGGCTTGTTTAGCGAAGACCTGTCTCTGATGATCGAGCTCCGACGGCTGCCATCTACTCACACACAGCTTGTTAACCCTTCCTGTGCTTGGTAAAATAGATTTGTGTGCATTATTGATGGCCTCCGTCACACAACGAGTTAATCTCCGTTGTAAATGAATTACACGTTTATGTACCGAATTTAAATGAGTCTGCCTCTAAATCTGAGTATGCAATATTGTTGTACATAACATATTAGTACACAATACCCCATGAGGGTAGACCAGAATTCCAAAACTATTTTGACACAATGACACTTTAAAATAATCCCATGGCCTAATCGATGGTTAATCAAGCAAATCTCTCGGTATCGGCAAGGCTTTCACATGCCGATCGCAATGCTCTATGCATGAGTGTTTTTTTTTATTCGAGGCACTACCGAGAAATTATGGATGTACACCATTCCTATGGTCATACATAATTTATGATCATGATATAGATTGTGTCTTTATATAAAGGCCAGCAATATTACACATTCTCGTCAAATTCGCTGCCTTCACCGAACAGTCGTCAAAATGGGCTCTTGTATGCCTCTCAAATGTCCGACGCACCACAACTATTCTTGTACTGGAATAATATACAGTCTATCGGCAACGCTCGCTCGGGCTATACAAACGTGAGCGTTTTATTTTTCGTCTCGCGAAATCTCACGTGCAGATTTTGCTGCACGAGATTATGAATGAATTCGACATGCTCGCGAGATCATTTACTGTTGTCTTCTGTAAGCATACTGATCACGAATCTTTAAGACAGGGATCGAGATTATATCTTTCTTAACATGCTTAATATGTATTTTCCTTTTTTTTTCGAAATCCGCAAAGGAGTTTTTATTTTATTTGCTTTCAAAAACAGGCCTCATCTTTTTTTTTAATATGTAAGCTCTCAGATTTTGATGGATCTTGATCCTTCTACAAATTGGACGGCAACACCAGTTACAGCTTTGGAAGGCCAGTACTCCAGCTGAGACTTTGATTTCAATCTTTTTTTTTTTTTTTTTTTGGGGGGGGGGGGGGGGCTAAAAAATAAAAAAAATTGTGCTATTGTGATATATATGTAAGCTCTCAGACTTTGTTAGATCCTGACCCTTCTACAAATTTGACGGTAACACCAGTTACAGCTTTGGAAAGCCAGCACTCCAGCGGAGATTTTGATTTCAGTTTTGTTTGGGCTCAAAATAAAACATTTGTGCTATTCGTCTTCAAAGTGACCCGAATTTTCAGAAATCATACGGACTTCGCAAGCGATATTCGCTGTACAGCCAGTCGGCAGGCAGCAGAAAACACGCGTATCTTATTTTCAGCTCGGTAGTCGTGACCTTAACTTGACCTCTCGAACCGCAGGAAAAAGTCCCCTTTTCGTACACTTTCTTTTGCAACTGTATGTTGGAGGTCGAAATCTACCAAGTGTAAATTAATACAGGCAGAAAAAATATTGCAAATTCAAGATAAATATGTTGTTCTAATTAAAAATATACGAAAATAAACTCTATTTTCAATGTCAATCGCTTATGAGCCCCTAACACATATAGATCATCTTTGTGAAAATACCATTTTTTTTCAACCTCTCCTTGTAGAAGGGTCAGGATCCACCAAAATATCAACCATGTTCAAATCTAAAATGCGTGAGACATAATGAAGTTTTGAACGATCCTAATCAGCTAATCATAGTCCGCGACCATCGAATCGCCGGTGACATGACGCCATTATCGCGGACTATGATTGGCTGGTTAGGATCGCTCACAACTTCGTCATGTCTCACGCATTTTGGATTTAAACATGGTTGATATTTTGCTGGCTCGAAAGTCGATTAATTGACCATTTTCGTTATGTATGCAAATTGCAATACGTTACGGATAATAACCACAAAGCTGCTTTGAAGATTGTCTGAGTAGCAACAACAGAAAGATTCAGAGTGCGTTCCAGTCATTGTAACAATATTACAAAATACAGGTGAATGCAATAAAATTGTAGATTGTAAATTGTATTTAATTGGCCCATCTAAAAGATACATATACGGAAATATATGGAAATTCCCTACGCAGTTCAGGGGGAAAGTTGTGAATACATAAGGAAAACAACTTATTCGATCGGCAAAAATGTTTAATCAGGGTTCTTTTACGTGGTGCTGAAAGCAAGAATCATACACAAATCATAACGCTGTTTTATTAAGAAGGAATACATCTTTCATTACAGCTTTGATTGACATTACAAAAGAGCGTGGGTGAACTTTGAGGACATTCAGGCACGAACACATACAGTGATAACAATAGTGAAATGAATTGGAATTTTATTGTTATTCGTGTGAATGAAATAGGCTCATGGTAATGATAATGTTGAATACATAGTCCTTTTTACCCAGGGTAGCCTGATGAGACCGCTGCTCTTCATGATGGTCCGAATATTTTTTACTCTAGTCACTGGATTAAAGGAACCTACTAGGTCCACATTTCTCTCGTAGGTAATCCAGCTACATGTATGTGGATTAATATGTTTTGGTGGAAAATACAAGTAGCAGCTGCTGGGTTTAAACCCTTACCCACCTGATCGAACGTCAAAGGAACAATCCACTACACAACGCCATTTTCACTTCCATTAGCACAATCACGATAGAACACAACGTATAACAAAAGATTACTTGGGGAGTAGACTGTGTATTACGCCATTATCATCATTACATCAAAATGATATCACAATTTACGAGCATAGATGTGACGCAACCCTAAAAAACATTTTCTAGTTGCAGTGTGCGCATGAGCAAATTATTGCTGGTACTAGGTGTTTAAAAAAAGTTCTGACACATTTGAAAAATAATCAGAAATCAGTTTCAATTTACATCAAGCTGAAATTGACTCATCATAAAGTCAAGGGATGTCAATTTTTTTTAGAGACAGGTTTTGTGACATTTCATCGATTATTTCTTGTAATAATCCTTGGAATATTTAATGTGATTTTCACGTTTGGACAAATTTGCACTTCAAAATTTGTGTATGGGATTATTCAGAACACAAAAATGGTCCTTGTGCATCACACATGCCAACCCGCAACTTCTCTTCTTCCAGAAGCATCATACATTATTAATGACAATGTGATGGAAGTTGCTGGTGGATTAATAGGTGTGATAATTCCTGTGTTCTGAATTAATTATCTCATACACACAAATTGTGAGGTGCAAGGATTATTACGCAATATGCCACAAAACCTGTCAAAAACATTTGACATCCCCTGACTTTATGATGTGTAAATTTCAGCTTGACTTGAGTTGGAACTGATTGTTAATCATTTTACAAAACTGTCAATTTTTGTTAACAGCTAGTACAAATGACTTCGGGTCAATCCTACCACTCACAGATTAAAATGTAAATTCAGTAAATGGTCGACCACGTTTGTACTTATTATCACGCAGATACCACAACAGCTACTCAGCTCCGAGAAGGGGGCGAAAGAACATTCCACCATGCGCTCATGATTCAATTGGTCAGGGCACGCTGTAAAATATATATTTAGATCCATTATCCACCATAGCTTCAGGAACAAATTTAAATATGCATTCTAGTAGTATCCGATTCAGAGGAATATCTGATCATGGTGAACTGGTCTATTCCGTGAATCATTCGACCAAACTTTGTTGGTTTGTCGATCTAAATAATGTAGCGCCCCCTCAGTTGACATTCCATGAGTCATTTTTATGAGTTATTCGAGGGAAGTTGATTCATTGCTGCAATATGTAGGCTACTTAGTGCTTATAAAAAAAAATGACACCAATAAACGGAACAACTCGTTAACAGGTCGTATACAAAATCCGTAATACGACACGAAAAAAAAACCCAGGTAAATTTCCTGTAAAAACTGCTTATGAATAAATACGAATGGCTAATAAGGTCAGATTCTGGACCTTAGTAGCTCGAATCAATATGAGTAATGACCAACTTACATACATAATTTTTCGGTGAGAAACATATGAGACAAACTAAATAATCAATGAGGGAATATTGAAGGCAAGAGTTTCTGAAGAAAAGAGAGAAATAGAACGGCAAATGGATATTGCAAATCCAAAGTTTTGATTGAAATGTTTAAAATAGTCCTTGAATGATTATATTCTCAAAATTAATCACCCAGTTGATTAATTACTTTAAAGATTAAAAAACTTGAATAATTACGGACTTTGAATCAATCTCTTTAATTAAATTGTAGAGACAGCTAAATAATTCCTCCTTCTCTTCTTTTCTTCACGCCTACTCCGCCCGGAGCTTTTCGGCTCTTATGGCTTTCGATTTCGGCAGTACAGCCTGTCTCCAGCCAATCTTTCTACATCCACCCCAAGGGACATTTCTGATCCCAAATGGCAAACTAGTATATGTACTCTCAAACTTGTCACCGTTTCGTTCTTCCCTTTTCTCAATGTGGGAGGTGGAGAAGAAACCGAGAATGAGTTATCTCCAGCGGCCAGAACCATCTGTTTAAAATCGGTTTAGTAATGCCCGACCGCCTGAAATCCCGGCTAGTTCTTTCTCGACTAGATGTCATTTTCTCTTGCGTCTCTTCCCCCTTGGAATTTGATCTTATTGTTTTCTCAAGTTCTTCATACAGCTTTATTTCAACACAGAGGCTGAGCCCATGTGTCTTTACCAACCGGACAAGTCAGCTTTCCCCTGCACCAAACTATTGACTCTTCAAAGAACAAAATATAAAAATTATAGTTAGCTAATTGACTGAGCAAAGTATAACAAGAAGATGAGGAGAAATGGAGGAAAAATGAAGGACAACAAAAGAAGAAAGGAAAGAAAAGCAAAAGAACCAAGAGAATGTGAAGGAAAAATAGAAGGAAAAAAGAAAAACAGCAAGAAGAGCATAAGGAGAAAGGGAAAGCATGATGAAGAATGAGAAGAAAGAAGGAAAAAAAAAGGAAAAAGTAGAAGTAAAAGAAATGAAAAAAAAAGAAGAGGGAACAATTATTCATATGAAGAAAAATAAGAGCTAATTAAAGGAAAAGTTTAGAAGAAGCGGAAGGAGGAGAAGGAGGAGGAGGAGGAGGAGGAGAAGAAGAAGAAGAAGAAGAAAAAGAAGAAGAAGAAGAAGAAGAAGAAGAAGAAGAAGAAGAAGAAGAAAAAGACTCCACACGAATGATATTTAATAGTAAAAAATGGAGAGGAGTCATGCCTTACGCGAGGGGAGGAGCCGAGCTCGGCGCCAATGTTTTCCAACAATCATTTAGCAGAAAGTTTGATTAGCTGTGACAGGTCCGTAACCCAATCAACCTGACCAAAATCTGTTGGATTTCCGATGTAAATAAACCGGTGATATATCAGTGAAGGGGGGAGGTTATTCCTCAGATTGATCTAAGGAAACTGGTGTAACAAAGTCAAGACGCCTGTAGGCTTCTTCTTCGTCCTGCCGGAGCGCATCCGACGGCTGAGATAAGCGTGATAAGGATAGGACCCGCCCGATTTCGCACCGATTAACGGAAATTAAATAAAATCCGATTTGTTGTAGATGTTGCGAATGTTCATCGCACTGTAAACGCCGACATAGGAAAGGGTGAAGGAAGGAGGGGAGGGGGGGGGGGGGGGGGGATTCACACTCATGTTGGCTCACGGAAGTTTCTAAATTCATGTAATTTGTACTGTGGTTTCAATGACTTTGCCGTTATGTACTCGTGATGTCGAGTATGTACCCCATTTTCAATTTAATCGTTGGCTTGCTAATAGGCTTCGCACGCTAGGCGATTGAAAGAAAGCCTCAACGAGTGAACAGTTTGGGGGAGGAAGATGACGAGGAGGAGGAGGAGGAGGAGTGGGATACTTAATGTAATTTAAGACGGACGGGGAGGGGGGTTTCTGTTTTATTCAGATCATATTCTTTTACAAATACTTTTTTTTTTATTCAAGTATAGGTGAGAACATCTTGAAAGTAGTTTGACAGAATCGCAGAAGGAAGAGATGAAACATCCAGCACGATATGGTGCTAATGAAAGCTCTGGATTCTCCCTACTTTGAATACATAGCATTTTTTCCATTTCTTCCCACAGGTGACAAGGGGGAAATCAACCTTATCATAATCAGCATGGTCCATGATATCATCATGTAGTTGCTGGCCCTCGGCACACAAATTCAATTCTTATAATCCTGTTGACAAAGATGTCCAAACATTACACCAAAATACCCACTCTCACGTCTACGAACATTGTACTTACATGGGATGCAAACAACATGCTAAGTTCGTCAAACAATCATAACGTTAATGAGCATTCAGCACTGGGCGTGGCGAATAAAAAGATATAATACCTTTTGCATAACAAAACACAAAAGATTATCTAAGATTTCGTGACTGTGTATGATTTGTTTCTTTCAGGGGCCCTAATTTGTAGTCATGAACTTGGTGTATTCTTATTAGGCCAAATGCCAACTCGGTAATGCTCGGAGGTAGGGTTAGTAATGGTTAGGAAGGTTCTAATTATTGCACCTCCGATCTGAAATGTTATTCACAGAATATATTTTGGCTGTATATATGCTTCCTTTTATTACGTCTACCGCTTATTTAACGGAATGTTGTTGATATGGACTATTACCAGTACATCTCCATATTCATGTATCTACGTAATCTTCTAAGATTCCTGTCTAAAGATTTATTTCACAATTCTCATTATGGATATTGGTAGCTACACAACATATCAGGAAAAGCAAGATCATAATCAGAATACAATATGCAGAAATCTACATATTATTTAGAGTACCGCAAATTTTGGAACGCAAATCGTGAGAAAACTAGCTGTAAGATACGGTCCCCCAAATATGAACACATATAGCAGATTAGTTAATATGCTAGCAGAATGAATAATAATGGGTGTGGCTGAATGATACCATAGGAATGTAAGAGACTGAAGCCATGGTAAAATTAACAAGAACAATAAATGATTGCGTAATGTTGCTGAGGCGACGGCATAGCTTAGGGAAGCGGCGATGATGGAAGATAACATTTTGGATACGCAGCTGGTCATCAGAGCAGAACATATTTCTCAGACTATTTATGTCCCACTTGGGGAAGAGTGGGGGTTGGGTGGGGGGGGGGGGGGTGAACAATAACACAAACCTTCAAGACAAGGTCAACAAATATACAGTTAGCATGAGCAATAAGAGACTTTGCAAAGTTGCCAAGACAACGGTCTAGCCAAGTGAATGCTTGGATACATCTATAGAAGAGTATCTCAGATTAGTATCTGTGATTAATTAATTCAATATCGTGTGTATGTAGGACAAGTGGAACCATTCTTGGTAGGGTCCATGGTGGAACTAATATTTTTGTCTAGGTTGATATGACTTTACCGAGTATCTCGTTACATGTACATGTATGTCTACGTATTCATCTATCCGTTTATTTCTCCTCCCCTCTCCTTGTCTCTCTTTGTCGATAAACCAATATACCCTTTGCTCATCCTATTTACATCCTTGAGGAAATATTTGTTTAAGATTTGTAATCGTATACACGTTCTCTTTCGCCTTCTCCTTTTCACCCCTCTTTCATTCTCCCTCCCCCTTCAATTTCAATTCCTCCCTCTCCTCTCCCCGTTCTCCTGACCTGTCTCTCCCTTTGACTATTAAGTGCCAATGATCATGATGAGCCTGTAGGTGTTTGCTAGACAAGTTCACACAACCTTTAAACACTGGGTTTTCCACAAGTCTGTCTAATAATTTATGAGGGGGGGGGGGGGGGGAGACCACTAGCTAGACCTTTTTCACATCGTGACCCCGATCGAGACATTTCTCATGATCGATGCAAAGTGAATCTCCCTAGCGAACAATCAACCTGAGCTGTGATCGATCCAGAATCAATTCAAATACAAAATACACTTTCAGCTTTAGGCTATGAATTATGAACTAAGTGTAACGAAATCAGATGAGCGCATGAGAGTTACAGAAAAGCAGAAGGGTTATGGATGGGTCGTAATTTCACCCCCACACATGAACACCTAAGGACTTCGACCCCATCACTTATCTAGTGCACGGGGGTATATCGGGCTGCTTTCGTTACGACCTCCACCCCTACACCCCAATTCGTTGACACCGTTACCCAAGAGTGTCACATGTATAGGACTAGGTAAATCACCATATGCGTAGATATTATGGATTCTTCTTGTCAGCAGATGGTTGGCAGCATGTGCATGATGAACTTCTGAAAAGAGTGATGACCAACTACAATGAATGTTTTGAAAATCACAGGGTCAAATGTTTTGCGAATGAAATATAATCTGCAACACTTTCCTGCTAACGCTTAAAGTTGTGAGTCGATTATATTTGCAGCTATGTATTTATGTTATTTAGTTAAGTTATGGATGTGTATATTTACCAGCGATCGATCAATCAATCAATCAATCAATCAATCAATCAATCAATCAATCAATCAATCAATCAATCAATCAACCAATCAATCAATACATAAGAGGATACGGAATCCCTCCGAAAACGATTATTAACCGGGTTACAAGTTACGTTGAATAAAGATACAATACAAAATACTTACCTGACGACCTCAGAATCCATGCCCCTGCCCCCCCCCCCCATCATAGCCCCCCCCCCTCCAAATATCCCGGATGCTCCGCATTTCGCTTAAGATCTGTCAGCAGTAGATTTCTGGATCAAATCAAATAAATTCACCTGTAATAGATCAGACTCTCTATGCAAGATGACAGAGATATCTAGTTTTAGCGATTGATTTGGCTGTTCTTTCTTTACAGTTCTCACTTCTCTCCTGCTGAGATAACATCTCCTTCTCCGATCATGGACCCTGGAAGGTCAAAGTCGAAGGTAATCCCCTTCCTGACATGATTTCAACTTGTAGTTACAATCACATCCATGGTTTGGGATAGCTGCTCTAGTAGGACCAGGATGTCAGGTGACCAAGCGTGGCGAATGTTCTGAACACTTTGAGGTGACGTTAGCCTGGCTTCGAGACTTCGAGACATTTCTAATTCAAATTATAATGATAGAGTCTAGTACTTAGAAGACTATTCACTATTTTATTCTCCTCCGTGTGGGTGAGACGGAGAAGGAATTAGTTTACTGCAGCCAGACCCATTCATCGACCATTGAAGTGTGGATTAAAAACACCCAAGAGCCTGGAAGAGAGATTAAGGTGACGCAGGCGAGTAATACGTCTGATGAGGCAGACTAATTTTAGCCATAGGGATATGGCGTCACAGTTGAGGTCTGGACCGGTAGGCTAGTACACGATGACGAGGGCGACCTGTGGAAGAGAATGAAGCCCATGATATACTCTGTATGGGATACCAGTACGCCCATCTCATATATATCACACCCTGAAGCCAAGGTGCCCCGGGTTGTAAGTGAGTAATAGAGGGGTGGAAGGAGATAGAGGGAGATGGATGGAGAGCGGGGAAGAGAGGGGAATAGAAAGGGGAGACAGTAAGGGGAAAGAGGCCAGAGAGAGTGAGTGAGAGAGAGAGAGAGAGAGAGAGAGAGAGAGAGAGAGAGAGAGAGGGGGGGGGGAGAGAAAGAGAGAGAGAGAGAGGGGGGGGGGGGAGGGGCGAAACAGATCAAGGACGACAGACACAGATAAATCTTCGTTATCGGAACGAATATCATAGTTTAGGCAATATTTATGCTAGGCTTGTCAACAAAGATAGAGAACAGTCTTCAACGCGTGTTGAACCTGTCTCTTCATTTGTTTCTTTTGTCAATATATATATATATATATATATATATATATTAATTTTCAATCACATTCATATCGTTGTCGTGGTTCAAAGAAAAAAAATGTAATATCCACATTATACGCGATAAAATTGAACATTCCTCTGTACATTCGCTAAAGCGCGTAGAAAGTGCAATATTGGTAATGAAATATGTCGTTATCCCCAGAACACAGCTCGACAATACTTATTAGAAGTATTTGGTAGCCTTCATACTCGCCGACGACTGTTAAATAGGCCAAGTGCGCTTGCACTTCAGCTTTCTGCTGTTCCGGGGAAGGAGAGGAAGGAGGCGAGGAAGGTGAGGAGGCGATAGGAATAGTGGTAGTAGAGATTGGGTCTGGTTGGATGTGTGTGGTGTGGGTGTGGATGTGGGAAGAAAGATGCATGCGTGGTTCTGACATCAATCCAGTCCTCTTCACCACGCCCACATGGTACAGGTGTCAGGCATAGAAACAATTTCACCTCAAACATGCACAAAGCAGCATGAAAAAAATGTTTGAATGGGATAACAGTAAGTAGGTCAGTATATAAAAACGACAAATGAGAGATGTCTGAAAAAAAAAGAATGAGAAGGAAGGAGACACGTGGAGAAACGGGTAGAACAAATACAAAAATAAGATCAGATTGACAGCTAGTTAAAAAAACTAGGGAAATAGGAGATATGAAATGAATAAGGCTTATCGTAGGCTTATCGTAGGGTTCGTGGTAGGGTCCATGATAATAATAACCGAGCAAATTCAGGGATTTAGATTTCATCATTAGGGACTTTTCGATTTGGACGTGCCGCCAGGCGTCACCGTGAATGACGTCACTTTTACGCACCGCGCATGCGTCAACGTCGACCCCTCGGCTCAACACCCCTCGGCTCAACGCGTTTACCCAGGTTTTCACCGACCACCCAATTCACTCGCGCCGGGCTCATCCCGTGCTGTCTATGACGTCATACTCCTCTCGATATGGACTGTGCCGGAGGAAGATTATGCAGAGTTACAGCAAATCAGTGGGAAGCTCAACGATTTTTCCATTTATTTTTTAAAACAAAATATAAATAGCTATATTACCAGAAAGTTCATCATCTTCTCACTTAACATGAGCACCACTGACGTACCAACTACAGCCTATCAGGTACCTGTTTTCTCTGTCGTCTAGCAAGTTGCAAATGCAAACTACAGTCCCACATATACATTTTAACCGCGCCCGTATACGTATTGCAACCAGTGGGGAGATCAGTGAGTGCCACGCGGGCCACAGGGGCCATGACGTCACTACGTTGACTAGACGTGACGCCCGAAATCGAAACGCATTTCAGGAGCGGCTCAACGTAGGGAGTAAACGCGTTGACATTCGCCTGCCGCCAGGCGTCACATCACTCTCGTTCACCCAATCGAAAAGTCCCTATTAGCACGACGTGAGCCCAGGCAGGTCTCCTTCTCACTCCTCCACTCTTCTTAAAGACAGCCAGTCCCATTTTCAGATCACCACAAAACCATCGAAACATTGGCAAAACATATAGAGAAGAGCTAGCAAGCTCTATATTCACAATTTGAAACTGATACGTAGTGTAAAATTCAAATAATGCACGTAAACAACGTGTGATTAATAGTCTTTACCTCAGGCTCTTAGCAGTTTGTGTTGAAATATCTGCTTTATTGATTAATCTGTTTATTAAATTATAAAACGCATTATGAAAAAAAATGTTTTATGGAAGGAATCATCTCCAAAGTTTGATAGTTACTCATAAACATTATAAAATTAGGATTTCACACACGCATAATAACCACATAGATACTGAAACAAAGACTAATACTTTTTTCGTAGTACGAAAAAAGTCGGTTTGAAATTTAACGGCTGAAATTTTTTACATATACAGAAAGCTTCAACATGCCATATTCTTAGAAATGGTCTTGAATCACACTTTCTTCAATTTACGATCGTGATGGACGATTTCAAATTTTAAGCTTGCAAAAGGGACCGACAATCTTTAAGAAAGATAGGTAGTATTGCGCTACATCAAGGGAGATAAGATTCATGAGGCCGAACCGTGCATTTTGCGCAAAACTAGGTCATCTCCATTCTCCTTCAACTCCCAAGGTGAGATCAAGAATGTCTATTAAAGAATCATTCCGATCCCGAGTACGGTGCACGTTAACGTGACATCCACAGGTTCTGGGTTTAGGTGACAGGGGAAAAACCGCCCATCCTTTCTATGCAATCAGCCCAAAGCCTCGATATGGGCATTTTCTGCATGCTATGTTGGCGACATGGAAACGTAGTACAATTATCCTTATTAAATTGTTGCTTTACTCGTGAATATGAAAATACGGTATATTGTATAAGCTTTCATGTTGTATCTATTTCTCGCTGGAAATTAAAAAGTCTGAACTGTCCTCTTTTAAGAAGAAAGCCTTCCTCCACTTACTATGGACTACGATTGTATCAATAGTTCGATGTATTCATTTCGTTATCTACCTATTAAGAATAATGCATTTGTTTAAATCTCTCTTTAATCAAATTTGATTGTCATGGTTTTGTCCCACTCTCATCCCCGTATGATTGATCGATTGCATGAATAGATGAAAAATGAATCAATGAATCAATGAATCAATCAATATGTATTTCTTTTGCTGTAGTGTCGTTTGCGATATGACATTGCTGTACCATTCCAGAGACCGTTTAGACGGATGGTGTATAGAGAAGCGATGCTTTTCGCTGATTTAATTAGCATAACTACCATACAATTTGATGGCTATGTATAGACTCGATACATTGATTTAGCCTGCCCAGTTTTCTCTGGTCAATATGGTGCTATATTTGAGCACTATTACTGCATCATGCCGGGGAGGTAACCACTGGGAGCAGAGAATCTATATAGCAAAAATGGTCTAGAGTACCAGGCAGAGCGAGTCCTTCGCTGAGTTTCTCAACAGAAATATGTCGACGGCGGATTCCTGTCAACATTTCGAGAGGTCCCATTACACACCCCGTTCACAACCCAGCTTGACGCCAATTCAACTAGCTTTCGT
Organism: Arbacia lixula; assembly: GCA_963669155.1. Lineage (NCBI taxonomy): Eukaryota > Metazoa > Echinodermata > Echinoidea > Arbacioida > Arbaciidae > Arbacia > Arbacia lixula. Next base: position 13,205,560 of record OZ022576.1, on the reverse strand, counting down.
AAATAGAAGCTCACAAAATTAAGCTCTCTAACAAGCATTTCACTTTCCGCGGGCTAAAATTAACCTCGCGTGTGTAGGCCTACCTGGTGGGGAAAAGAGGTATGGTACCCCTTTCATGATTTAGCGAGATTTAGATATTAATTCAATTTTAGCCCATGGTGCCCCCTCCTCCCGTGTAAATAGGGAAATGTGCGTATCGTATGTGTTTTGGCGCGCATTGTGACGTCATTCCCAATTGAAGCTGACGACTAATAATCGGAGGTGGTAGCTCGTGCGTGTGCGGAGATGGCGTTGCGCGCGCCGGGTGTCCCCGTGTACTTTCCATCCTGCGTGGCTTGCCTTGAAGGTCAGGGTCTATCGCGTTTTCTGAGCGGCTGACTCCCGATCCCATTGTGATAATGTGTTCCTTTGAAGCATTGTCATCTGTCCCATTTAACGAGCGGGTAATCATGCGCGAGCTCTTGAAAGCCAAACATATTTTGGCTGCTGCCTGTCGCGCGCGGGTCTTTTTCCCCCCTTGGATCATCAAAGTCAACTGTAGGGACTCAGCCAGAAGCGCGCGAGTGTAATCTGCGTCACTCGGAGGGCTGATAGGATCGTGGGTGGATTTCTTCAATCTTCATAAAGTTGACGGGACTTGGGCATAAAAGACCAGATTACGCGGTAATCCATATCTTTGTCAGAGTTTCTGTTTATTCATCGCTCGCCGCGGGGCGAATTGTCCATTTTCACAATGTTACGTTTAGTGCGTAAGCGCTAGAGGATGGGGCATAACGAAAGTGAAGCGTTGGCGCGCAGTTGTATTTGGTCGTCTGTTTTACGTCACCTTTTGTCAAACCCTGCGATAACCGGGGAGGCAGTTGGAAATCACGCATGCCTATGATAATGAGCAATAAAGTGAAATGCGCGTGTGAATTCCTCTTCAGTGAGGAAAAAGTGAAATTGTATTTTGAGAGAATTAGGTTACATACAATCAAAATACAAGACATGTTGGAGGTACTTGCAAGGCTAGAACAAACAAAGGGACGTAGCAAATATTCCAGGTTTGGAATGTCTTTATCCGCACGGGGTCTCTTCTCGTTGTTTCAGAATCCTGGTCTCTAACCAAGAGTCTGTGGAAAGAATGCCGAAACCTTATCAAGAAGACTGACCCGTTCATGTCATCCATACTTTACACACGGAGACAGAAACAGTCACTCGCACACATACATGTACACCGAAGCACATAATACACGTACATCCACACACACACACACACACACACGCACACACACGCGCCATTCATGCGCACATACTATTTTGTGGGGATTTCAATTATACAAAGCACATTACCATGAATATATATGTACACTTTCCTCTTTTTATAAAAACACTTTCATTGCAAAAATGAAAAGAAAACATACACATTATCGACATATCACAGAGCAGGAAATGAGGTATGTTAATACATGCATTTGATACACATAATACACAATCGCACGCACGGGCATACATATAGAAATACGCACATACACATGCACATTGTACTCACATACGTACACTTCATGACCACAAAGAAAAGAGGGAATGATAAGGAAGATTATTGCAGAGTATCAATACTCTCCTTCGAGATTCAATTATCACTCGATTGGTTAATTGCTTCAGATTGGTTGACCGGCCTTCAGTCTTCAGCTGTGGAGGATGCCTATTTAAAAGGGAATATACTGTACTGGGAAGACATAGGAACCTTCAAAAGGGTGATCAATCCTCCTACCAATGGTCTTAAATTCATGTATTGTCCATTTCAGAAACTTGCCGACAATCATTTGCCCGCAAAATGATCCACATTTGGAGTAATTAGTGATTAAATCACAAATCCTCAAAATGTCGCCCCGAACATTTTAAGGTTTGTGATTTAATCACTAATTACTTTAATGGCAAGACTACTGGAAGCACTCGTTATTCCGAACTCTACGCGACAAATGCTCGGATTCACCAGGGATATGTTATGGAAGGATATGAAACAACATTCTTTCTTTGAGCCCATGCGTGGCACCGCCGAAAAATTATGTGGTCTCAGCATGTGTCTTTTCACGTGTTTTAACAATAACGAACAGGATTGCCTAGCAACGGTTTTTTCAGAGAGGACAAAATAAATGAGGAGTCTTATTTCGCTTGTCCACTTCTGTTGGATTGCATCGATACTTTCGTGAGGGATAGAGGTATCAGGGAACAGAAATAAATTTTTTTTTTAGTAAAATATCTCAGCTGCACGCAAATTCACGTATACTCTGTTAATGAAAATAAACAGCTTGATATATAACTTTGATAATGATTGAATCAGATATTTGTTAATTATGTTAAGTTAATTATGTAAGTAAGAATGTAAGAATAGTATCTTATATCCCCGTTTATGCACCATTCGACAGTTATTTAGAAACAAAAAACGAATACAGGATCTTTAGTGGTGTTGCCCATAACTTTCTTGAAAATTACAAAAAAATGAGATAATAAACACAGCTTAGAGAAACAAAACAGGGAATTAAAGATATCGCTTTCCAAGTTGATGACGGTGCCGCGCATGGGACTTCAAAGCATTGCAGTAATTGTGGAATGCTTTTGACATTCATTAGCACGCTTTAGTATCCATATAGATGTTTGAATATATCATGCTTGAGTTGTCCCTTCTTCCTAACACATCCCTGGATTAACGAACCCCTTTTCGTTTTCGGACTAACGAGCATCGAGGGATAGGCGATTTACGTGTTTCGGAATTACGAACCTTCAGAAGAACGAAGCTTCGGAATAACAGAACCTTCGGAATATCGAACTGTCCAAGGGTCTTATTCTGACTTGGTCTCCGGATAACGCGATCGACTCGTCTCACAATGATAACGTCGATATAATCAAATGAGACTGGAACCTATGATGACGACAGACCGATTTTGCCATGGTTACGGGTTTCTCCCTCTCTACCACCCATCTTCAATACTGGTACCCTTTGGCCAACTATATATAAACAAAAACACTGATTTATTTGTCATATTTCAACGCTTAGCTGCCCACCACGTGCGTGAGAATGCGCTCTCTTTTCGAACTGATCTCCAAGCTTCTTTCATGACTGATGAAAAAAACGGAGTCCGTCCAATCGGTAGTGCACCCACCCTGCCTGTCCGACTGTAATCATATAATCACACACAACTCCTCACTCAAAATGTTTAACTATGTTTATACATACTCCGTGAAACCCACGGGGCTCCCGCAGAGAGCTTTCTTGAAAATTGTTTGCCGAATTCACCCAAAACAAATCCTCCCCAAATACTTCTCCCTCAAATATGCAATTAGTGTCAATCGAGTGTTTTGGGGGTCGCGTCTGATAAGGGGGGAAAGGCCCCGGACTTTTGGGTTGTTGACCATGCAGTTTTTATGTCGTTCAGACCGAGTTCAAGTTCGCGGGCTTTCTGAATCAGACATTTCGGTCGATTAGAAACCCCCAAAGCCTCAATCAAGTTCTTTGATGGTTTGTCGCGGAAAAAGTACATGATATATTTGAATAAATTTTGGACCCCGGAAAAAAAAGGTATGAATGTCGACCCACGTTGACTGCACGTGATGACCACAGGTTTAAAAGTTAATCTTTTTTTTTTCAATTGATACCAGGTTCATTCCAGTAATTGAATAAAAGAGGGTCTAAAAAGTATGCCGTCTTTCCAAGTGCTATACACAACTCTGCATCATCGTACGTTGATATTCTTGGATTACAGGAGCATGGTTATATCATTCTGTTGTTCTGAGTTGTCTCTCGAAACGACTATTGCTTGTGAGGCCATACTCGCCTGCTCATTTCGAGCAATCTATTAAGCCTACGTGAGAACATCAAAGGTTAAATAGAACATGGTTAGACTAATAGCACCAATTAAAGTCTCAAAATTGCGAGCACGTACCTCAGGATTCTCAAATGCTTCAATGTTAGGGTAATAATGCGCTCTTATAATCGTAATGGCGTAACCATGGTAACAGAAGTTATAGACGCGTTCACACAAAAGAAATAATGAGATTTTGACCGAGGAGGTCAAAACTTGAATGTTTAAACCTCTCTAATTTCGTGTGTGTGGGTGTGAATGGCCCTTAATTGTGAGTGTGCATGAGCATGGGGTCATATTTCTAACTTATCATTTCATAATAGATACCATACCGGACCAATCCTGTCTACTGACATTTTACGTGTTTTAAGTTACTTTCAGGGATACGGTGAGGCAATAAACTGAACGTTGCAAAACGGCATATGAATGTAGATCATGGTCGCTACGTTTCAAACGTAGACAGGCGTAGTTTTTCAACATCTCCTGGAAAGGTACGTAAAGCTATGACTGTGAGATTTCACAAACGCTATAGTTAGATTGGTATAACATGTATACTGCTGATTCCTGCTTAGTTTCATCAGGTGTTCAAATTGGCTACCCTGTCTTTTCCCATGCTAACATAACGCTGATGCAATTTTATACAACGCTTATACATATTCTCCATCTAACGAGTGATTACGGACTGATAATTTCTGGCTCATTTTATTTATTTGATTTCTTCCATTCCATTCAGACTGATCGTAAAGGTCGAAGCGGCTCCATCCTAATTTAGATTCCTATCTTTAACCCGGACTTCAGAGAACACCGAACTACCATTACTACGATCACTCAGACAGTATTGATTGAAACCCGCACAGAAGCACAACACATGTCATATCAACCTACTGTACCAAAACAATAATCACTTGCTGTGTCTTACACTGAGTCAATGAGTCATTGGCGTAAACAGTTCATTTGTTCGGGATGGGGGACGGGGGTGGTGTTGGGGAGGGGGGGCTGGGGTGGTGGTAGAACAGAATGGAAATGGTTGGGGGAGGGATGGGGTGGTGGGGATGGAGGTAGAGGGGTGTCTCTGTGACCTTTCGTGGTTGGAGGCTGTTTTGTAGTTTCGATTACTAAGAGGAGCTTCATCAAGTACTTTAACTGAAATTATCTCAACCTATTTGCATCGCCAAAACGAGTTTGCAACAGCCTAAATTGATTTAGTCGAATAACAATTTAATAGAAGCAATTTTATACGACGATAGTACTAAAATGCAACGTCTCGCGAACTACTGAGCTGAGTATAGTGTTTAAAGACATGGTGCATCATAATACATTAATGTAATTTCGCAAATGGAATATTGGTAGTAGAATTCAACGAATCATTTAGAATTTATATTGAAATAGTACAGAGCAATTTTCGCAAATGTCACATAAAAATTCAGAAATGTACAACTTAACAAAGTTAAAATAGGGAGTGGCAATAAAAAAACCCACTACTTTTAAAATCTGATAGTCATATTCTGTTATTTACTATAGAGTAGTAGTTCATATTGACTGGTTATCCTAAGAATACATTTCCATTTTCGGTTGAAGTAATTTCACTTTAACGCGCGGAATGGGGGATTTGCGACACCTTTCATTGCAAAGTAAAAATCATTTTTGTATACCCGTTTCTGATTGAGGGACGGTGCTCCTCCAAAAACATTTTCACTTGTAGCAACGGATGAACGGTTTCAATGCCCCCTTTATAGGTCAAATGTAGCCCTCACAATAAATGTCCCCATATCCCCATCAACCCCTACCATCTACGCCTCTGTTATGAATGAACTCAGGAAGAGATAAAGACACAGACTGAAAGAAAACAAGAGAGGAATTCAGGCCCTTCAATTTACCATCAATATTCGCTTTATTGATCGTCGCGTTGAAACCCATTAGTATGATTATGTCGCCAGTTTACCACGTGGACCGCAAATTGATTTAGCTCTTCATTTCTTCTTCATTTTGACTTTTGGCGTATTATTAATTCGCCGTGAACGAAAATAGATCGTACATCGGTGCAAACAAGTCTCCAAAGAGTATCTGCTCGCGTTTGTGTGCGAAAGAATGAAAATGTCAGCGTTCTAGAATTGGAAATTAATCTAATCTAATTGTTGTAGTCGGTGTTCAGGGCATATTTGTTCTGATACCTTCCCGGCGTATTATGCTTTTTTCCATCTACTTCTCCCTCTCGGGAGAGTGGAGGTCGATGTAATTGCGCGTAGATAATTGCAGGGGGCAGTGTGTGGGTATGTGTGCGTAGGTGTGCGTAGGTGTGTGTTCATGGGTATGTGTGTGTATACATTCGCGATAATGTGAATTGTGATACCATTAATGAGTGTGTATCTTTCATCATGCTTATATACAGATACATTTACTGACTAAAGTAAGAGATATCCCCCTTCCGCATAATTTAGGAAGAAAGACATGATAAAGGTGAATAGATCTACAGATGACAAGTGCTTCTATATCATGGCATTTTACACTCAGTGTTTATTGCGTAAATTATATCGTATTTTGCTTTAAATGTAATTCCCTACAACAAAGTAAAATAACGAAAGCTCACTTCATTATGGGTGAGCAATTCCTCTTCGAATTTCGCCGCCGTATAGAATAGGTAATGTAATTTGTCGTATGAAGTTACAACTTTTATTCCCAATGTCATTTCAATTTGAAATTTACACACACAGTAGCAATCAAGATGAAACGAAGCACAAATAATGTAAATGGAGAGCTGGGATAAAAAATGTACATGACAGTCAGAGAGAAATATTAGATTGAAATGGCCTTTGTTCAAGTCAGTATCGTGAGTGTACAATCGCAAAAGGAAAGAACGCGTTGATTCCAATATTCCAACCCCAAATCTCTTTGGCATCCTCCCGTTTTCCTCTCCACCCATATAATGGAGATGAGATGAAAGCCGGTACGGGGCTTTGTCACGAGCGCATGCGCAATAGCAGCCGGCAAAAATACGAGCGCAACGCTTTAATCTCCACATTGGAGATGATTTCGTTTTGGGATCAAAGTTTGTTTATACCAATTTGATCTACTATTCCACCTACTGGAACTACCATAGAAATACTCTAGTGATGAACCCTTTTTATTACCCCAAACTCAAATCGCAAATCCTAGTCCCAATCATTAGAGCATAACCGCTATCATACCCCTATAAACGAATCCTATCATTTTACCCAAGTGGTACTTGTCGAACTATTCAACCCGCCCGGTTCCTCGCCGTTACATTTATTGTCAGCATTCACGATGCCTCCATAGACAAGCATATTCAATAGGCATGAATGAAATTATGTTAAAGATTAGCTTGTTTTATATGCAGTATGATAACAGTATATTCCAGTACAAAGAATTGCGAGTCGGAATTTAGTCAAGTCGAAATACCCGTAGCGTAACATGCCAGAATGTAGCCCGAACGAAATACAAGACAGTAATCGAAAAGTATTCTAACCAGTCACTATATCCATGAGATTTGGAGTCATGTTTACCGGCTGACTGACTCACTGACATCGTCTGTGGGCCTCTGAGACCCTAGGACCATAGGAACCTTACTGGGCCACTCAGACTATGGCTCCACTATGACGCGCCGACCATATTCACAAGGAACATTTCATCACGGAAATGACAAAGAAACAAACTAAGACGGTGCAATTTCCGTTTAATATTAACCACACAACTCCAAATATGATTTCGTTTTACTTATTCTTTATCTCATTTTATTTTGCTTTAATTTTCAAGAGTGATCGGCTTGATTACGAAGTTGACATGGTTAATGTGTAAGACGACTTAACAAGTTTGACGCAGTTCCTAGACGTCTTAAATGCACCTTTCATCGTATAGCCGAAATTAACAAGATACGTTTCCAAACTTGTGTATCACACAGTTCAGTGTGGTCTCATTCAGACGAAATCAAAACCGTCATATGTGTGTGTAATGCGTCATAAGTCAAGCTTCTTCGTGGCTTTGGCACTGAGAGTGTAAATACGTAAATATTGGAGTATTAAGTTTGTGTGTAAATGAGGATTGATAGAACCAGGGAGGTATTGAACCTCAACAACTTCATTATTTATTTCTTACGTCGCGGATTTGACGACATTGCAAACAAGTTTAACATGGAGGACTTTAGGCACGTTAAGAGGTAGTTATCCTGCAAGCTGCTTTATCTTCACACGTCCATCGAGTGCGTTTTGTCACTGGAAATACACACCATTTTTTATAGGGAAGTAGGGAGACGGACAGAGAAGGAGTGAACGAAGCAGATCAATTAAAGTGTGTGGATTTTTTTTTACAAATAATAAAAGCAGGTATTAAAATGTCACCACTCCTTGAAATGGTTTTACTTGTTGTGACGTCACAGAACGTCAGACAGAACGTCACTGAACACAAGTTCAGAATGCATCGCACCCTAATGGCAAAACACATCGAGTCCCCTCAAAGTTCTTACACGAATCATACTTTTACATGACATCGTATAGAGGGGATGCGTCTAAATTAATTAGATTAACTAAGCTGGTTGACTCCTAGATTATTGCATTTCCATATGATTAATACATGATCATGTACCACCCGTAGGCTATGACTTGAATGATGATATCGATCGATTGGAACGTTGCTAACATGGCACCGTTTGCGTAAAGAGCATTAAGAGCCCAGCGCAACCACCGCGTCACAACCTTTTCTGATTTTTGTGTGTTATTCTTGTCAATTTAAAAAAAAAATCAGATGTTTTTATTATTTCATAATATAAAAGTAGGCTCTGTTAGTAGGCTTGTCTTTTTATTTAAGTCTAATACGGATGAAATTAGAATTGAATTGAACTCTTTATAAACAGTTTTCAGGTACAAAGTATCCTTCGCTGAACGGGTTTTGACCTTCTACGTGGGATAACTTTATCTGTTGCGACTTCAAGATATAGGTTTTGAGAACAAATACTTATCTATAATATTGTTTTTAGATTGACAAATAAAATTTATTAACCTTTACAATTCAGAATTTAAGGCTAAACGATGATATACCCTCTGTAAAATCAGATGGATGTCTAACGTTAAAAGGGATTAATAAGCACAGCTAACGTAGGTATTCACACAGTCGCCAGCAGGTATACATTGGCCGCCAGGAGAATGACATATTTCATCTTTTTGGTATTTCGCAAACTGTCAGCAAATACATTTGAGGAATAAAAATGTGGGGCCATCGAAAAGTGAAAATATTTGACTTGATTGATCATCAGCTGTGCATATCCCTCGTCACTTTGGTGCAAAAATAAATAGAGGCACTGGGAATGCTTTTAGTTTGATTGTTAACCATGTTTATTTGCCAGTGTTGTCGAACCAGCCGTCAACAGCTCGCTGAACTCCTATAGCGTGGGCATTTTCCATCTCTGAAGCTGAACAAATATATCGTCGATGTGGACGTGTTTTGGATGGTTTGTTGGGCCTGTTGAAGAGTTGAGAGCGATTTAAAAGAAATCATACCTTGAACTTGAAGGTGCGGACAGAAATCGCATTCAGAAATCTAAAGTGTTATCGAGATCACTTGACAGACGTCTTTTCTTTCGACGGTATTAAGATATTAGGTGGAGGACTAAATATTGGGTTTATGAAACCAAACATACTGTTATACAATAACAACGCGTCCGCATTCCTTTTGCCACTCTTCTTTTCTTTCTCTTTATCATTTTTTTCTGATTATAACAAAACTGGAGATGAATCTGTACAGAGGTTAGGCTCCTCTGAACAAACTTTACCCTACTAAGGTACTTCTGTGATACATTTTCTGTACCCTTCCGCCTCGTGTGTGTTGCCATCTTTTACCTTTGGTAGGGAGCAGAAGATCACGAAATACGAACTTTAAGAATTAATCAATTAGAGTGTCCTGTATATTAATAAAGACATATGTGCATGTGACTAACACTTAAAGCTAGCTAATACAATTCAATTTGGATTGTTACTTCTGAATTGCTGGAAGCTGGTCCATTTTCATTTTGTTTCGTCCAAATCAAGTTGTGGTATATTCTTTTGTTTGGAAATGTTGACGCCGAAAAGGAGAAAAAAGTGAAGGAAGTGCGAGGAGGGAGGATCGGAGATGGAATCAGAGAAGAATAGAGACTGGAAGAGTGAGAAGATAAGGTATATGTTTATATATATATATATGTACGTAGAGAGAGAGAGGGGGGGGGGGGGGAGAAGACATAGAGTAAGAAGGTGAGGAAGACATAGAGATAGAGCGAGTTAGAGAGAGAGAAAGAGAAAGAGAGATAGATAGAGAGAGGGGGGGGGGTGGGTTTGGAGGGGAGGGGTGTAGGTAGAGAACTATATTAGCAGTCACTGAGATGGAATCGCTAACCTCTGTCTCGAGAGTAAATGGAGCGCAACCACTACGCCTTGCCACCTCCACACCTCCCAGTCGCGTTGGCCTAATGATGAGATGACGAGTTGACAAGTGACAAGAGGCTTTCAAGGAAAAAAACACACTTTAAACTCAAACTAAACGTTTCAATACATTCGATATGACCTACTAGGTGGATGAGCCTGTGTATTTTCTCTTTCATCTTCCCCGCTCTTCTCTCGTGCCATATTTGGTCAGGCGGGCTGTGATAATGTGACAACTAATTAATGAATCTGCAGAGTTAACCTAAATTTCGCGTGTATGGCTCAATGTAATAAGCGTATTACCTTTCTAGGTTGGTAGGTAGGTATTTCGTAAGCATAGTAAGACAGATATGAGGGCTACATAGGCATACACACAAGTACGGAGAATGCATCATCCAAACATAACCTTTTAATTTTAAAAGGTTTTTATTTTGAAATATTATTCCCCATTCAATATTGTTGATTCATAATGCTGTTCTTTATCAATCTAGTACGTTCGAGGGTTAATTTGCTATTGCAGTACATAAATAGATAACGAGAAGATTTTGAAAGGGGTATATTGCCCAATAGAACCGGGTGTAACGTTTCTTTAAACCGTCTAAAGGATTTAAATGTTCGTGCCATGGCGTAAAATGGATCAAAGCAAGCCGTTGATGTTCAGTCCATCGATCATACGACCATAATTGTGAGTTTATAAGCGTGATCTACGTGCCTTCTTGTTTCATGCCGTTACCCCCTGTGAAACGCCTTTACGACCAATCCGATCCTGAAGAAAATATATATGTAGCATCTTCAGCAAGTCAAAAATGATAAATGGTGGCAGCAGAGAAAGAAATGGAAGATGTCATGAGATTATGTGTTGTCCATAAAGGAAGAAGCGATTTATTTTACGGTATTTATTTCGTGTTTATTATTCTGTCTTGAAGGGAGAAGAAAGGGTTGTTGAAAAAAGAATGTATCATTTTGTACCGGACGTAAAATATAAGCAGGAATGACAACATTACAAGAAGGAAACAGGAGAGTGGGCGTGGGGCGCGGATACATTTGTATGTGTGTGTGTGTATGTGTGTATATTCTAATGGGCTTGCTTGAAAGAGCGGAGCAAGGAAGAGAAAGAATGACATAGAGAGGATGGTGAGAGAGAGAGAGATAGATAGATAGATAGATAGAGAGAGAGAGAGAGAGAGAGAGAGAGAGAGGTGGATGGAAGTGTGTGTGTGTGTGTGTGTGTGTATGTGTGAGATAGGGAGAGAGAAAGGTAAAAAAGAAATAAGGTATGGAGAGAGAGAAAGAGGGAGAGAGAGAGGGGGAGGGGATGTAAGAAAGAGATAGGGTGATATAGATAGAGAGGGGGGAGAGAGAGAGAGAGAAAGAGAGAGAGAGGCTGACAGACAGAGACAGAGACAGAGACAGAGACAGAGAGATAGACAGAGAGAGAGAGAGAGAGAGAGAGAGAGGAAGAGGTGGCGTTTCCAGCACTTTTAATGGATTCATAAAAAACACACCGACAGCCACCGATGCCGACAACGGTCACGATTCGCTCTGTCAACAGGATGATAAATCCTTGAGATCGCCAATGATCGCACGTTTTGTATACGGTGATGTTGATGTTATGAGCTCGATCAAAGTCATTGTAAACCTTTCTTGCATAGAAGACGAATCACTGGCGACCCTTGTAATATAGTTGCGAGCCTTGGTATTGGGGGCTAGAACTTTGACTACAAAAAAATACGGTAGTGCTGAGAGGTAATTTCACGTCTTCGTCCTGAATCATATTACATCTGCAACTCTTTCGAAATTCTGACATTTCCATGTATCTTCTGTTTTACATTCTTATCCTTTGAATATTCCCTTTCTAAAATATGGATTATTGTCCGATAACGTAAAACCTGTTATTAAAAATTGCATACCTGTATTTACCCTTTATTCCTTTTCCTGTTTTGTATTCTTCTTATATTTCCCCTTTTGATATGTGGATGATTGTCCAATGACCTACAACATATTGTCAATGTATCATCATCATCATCATCATCATCATCATAGTCATCATCATCATCATCATCGTCGTCATCATTTTATGTTTGTTATCTCTGTTCTCATTATTTTACTTGTCCCTCATTCCTTCTCGTGCTTTGTATCCTTCTTCTCTTATCATTTCCTTGCTGACGTATGGACGATTGTCCGATGACGTGCAACTACAAAAAAATACGGTAGTGCTGAGAGGTAATTTCACGTCTTCGTCCTGAATCATACTACATCTACAACTTTTTCGAAATTCTGACATTTCCAAGCTCGTTTTTCTTAATAATTCGTTTGCGACTTATTAAAATGCACCCATTATTGTTTAGCTATTGCAAGGATTTTAATCCTTTATGTACCAGGAAGATTAATACTCTTTGAGATGTGTGTGTATTAAGAGTTCCACATTGCACCAATGGAGACTGAAGAGTTAAAGAAAAATGAACGTTAGCTTATTTTTTTTTTTTTTTACCGATGGAGATAGGGAGCTTTCTATGCAGAAGGTGACCACGCTAAACATACTGACTGGCTCCGTCATCGCTAGTCATCACCTGTCATCGTCTTGACTATTAAAAACTTTCAAGAGTCCTTTCTTTATGGTCATTGGCGTTCTTTTCTGACGGCTCACGTTTAATGCTGCCAACCCGAACGATACCACATCACCATGGCAGTTTAACGGCGGAACAAACGAGGTGTTATCTCGTTAATGATCAGATCGTGTACGCCAGAATGCCACGCTACTCGCTTAGAGCAATTACTCCTTCAGCTTGTCTAATCCGTAACCATCGACTTTGAAACAGTTTGCTCTGATGAAAATGAATGACCCGCTCAAACTCGCACAATAACCTTTCGAATAATAACATATTCAAGGTTCGTTGGTTGTCCACGAGTCCGTCCTATGGAAATCTTCATGGTCAAACAATGTGAATAAATCATTCGAGTAGCACATCGTAATACATATTGACGCATTTTGGATCATTTGAAGCTAGAACAATTCATTGAAAGAAACTATAGGGCTCAATGAACAACACTGCTTGTGTCACATGGTTCATTGCCCGCTAGATCATACATTTCTTGATTTAAAGTTTCTTTATTCATTCAAACAATCAACGCTAAAAGTTAGAGAAAAATAACAAGTGATGTCTTGGCGTAGGCGAATAAGGTAGTATTTAAACATTCAAAGTAGAAGAGAACCCATCATGAATGATGATAACGAAAGCTAAAAAATATGATCGAGGCTCTTTGAAAAATTTAGAACCTTGTAGATCACGTATGATACAACTTTAACGGTTCAGGAGATGAAAGCACATTGCCATAGGATTTATTTGCAATGAATATTAAGTAGATACTCTAATGCAGATTGGAGCACATTTCTGGTACACCTTACAGGTACAAGATATCAAAGAAATCCACCAAGAATTAGAGGATCTGAAAGAGCTTTGAAAAGGGGATTCAAATTAGGAGAGCATTATCAAAGCTCATGAAATATTCATATAAATAAATAAATTCGATTTAGTTATGAAAACAAAGGATTCCAAAACAAAGGATTCAAAATTGTATCATCAGACTTCATAGACCTTATATCATCACTACTTAATGTATTCATACACAATGCCTCAACATTAATCTCCAAGAAAATGCCTTTTAAGGTAAGACGTTACATTGAATGTCATGAATATCCGATAAAATATATAAATATGAGGATATCCAATATTTTTGTAATATATGTTGTATTTTTGTACTCTCCATATACACTGTTTATTCAAAATAAACAAATAAAAATAACAAATAAACAGACGAGACCTAAAACAGTTCGAATATATATGTCTACTGCTTGTCGGGGCATGACATTACAACCAGGCTACGCTTCTGATAATGGCAAGTTCCTTTTTGAACCAGTACCCAAGACTTCCATGCTTCTTGCTACATGTATTAATGTGTTATTATGTGATAGATTGAATGTTTTTTCTTTATTTTTTTTGCGGAGAGACGATAAATGGCATAACGTTGTAGACTTAACGCACAAGCTGGTTATCACTTTTTATGAACAACTATGCAAGGGAAATTATTATTGACCGCTATTTATACAAGTAAGGTAGTTTTGCTAGGATGGTTGATTTTATTTCATGACTGTCAACCAATCAGGTAAGCCAATAATTCAGATGAGAAACATCATATGCTGTATTTACAATATTGTCTCATTTATTACCATAATAACAATGCCAATTTAACGACCATAATACTGCATTGTATGTCATGTTTTTAAGCTCTTCGATCCTACACCAATGCTACTCTCAAAGGGCTTAACCCTCTCAGTCCCATCGGCAAAAAACTGAGTTGTTATTAATTTGGGGCTGTCAGTGCTTAGTACTAAGAGACTTAAAGGCAAGCGTGTGTACTTCTGTAAAATTGCAATAATTTCTACCTAGAGAAAAGAACTTGCAGATATAACACATACTCATACAATAATAAACATTATGTGCATTAATTTCGTCATCCAATCACGTAACCTTGAAGCAATCGGCATATACTATAAACACGATTTCGTGCAGAGGGAGAGGGAGTGAGCGAGCGAGCGAGGGAATCATCTGACTGCAGTCAAGGTCTTGGCAGTAACCCGCACGCACCAAATTGACATGGCTTTTACAGGCGGCGGCGGGATACAGACCGCAAGGCGTTTATCAGCTCTTTACGCTCGTCTTTTCTCTTCAACGCCTCGCCACACCTGGCCCTTAACAGCCGATCGATGTATCTTTCCCTCACTCTGACGTCGATATAGAGCCTGTCACATTCGATCCTTCTTCTCATGACGTCACATCGATAAACATATCTCAAGTTCGCCCCGCCCCTCCATCTTTTACCCCCCTCCTTGTTATTCGTTTTGTTGCGCGTGCGCGCCGGAGTATTTGCGAGGGCGCATTCGTGCGTGAACATCGATTACGCTGAAGCGAAAGAGGACGCCGCTTCGTCGTGAAAAACAAATAGCTCGGAGCAGGGATCTGTAATGGAAACCATGTTGACCAATCAAACAATGGAGGAAAACATTTTACGTGGTAGAAACAAATATGACAAACATCATAACAAGACAAAACGAAATATATGATGACGTGGCTCTTTAATTGAATGCATACTATGACAGATATGAGTATGCCGATATGATCTGGGACGGTAAGGTCACTTTTAAGGGAGGTACGTCAGGAGAAAGAATTTTCCATTATCCATTACGATGCAGAGAGTACGAGTTATCATTTTCTTGTAAATTAGTATTGATATTGGTTGTGTTCTTCTATTCGTTCTTAGTTACGACCTTTAAGGCAAACTATATCGACCATCGTGTATCAAATTGATGATATCCGGTGACGTATATCGTGTTGTCTGCATCACAATTGTCCTTTTTCTCTTTTATTCTTCATCATCGTCATCACCATCACCAAGATCAATATCATCAACCACCACCATCATATTTGTTTCCTTCTTAGTTTTCTTCTTGTTGTTCTTCTTCTTCGTCTTTACCATCATCACTATCACACCAAATATGGTTATTATTATTATTCTTCTTGCTGTCCTTTTGTACTCCTTCTTCATTGTTTCTTCTGTTTTACATTCTTCTCCTTTGAATATTCCCTTTCTGACACATGGATTATTGTCCGATAACGTAAAACCTGTTATTAAAAATTACATACCTGTGTTTACCCTTTATTCCTTTTCCTGTTTTGTATTCTTCTTATTTTATATTTCCCCTTTGGACGTATGGATGATTGTCCAATGACCTACAACATATTGTCAATGTATCATCACCATCATCATCATCATCATCATCGTCATCATCATCGTCATCATTTTATGTTTGTTATCTCTGTTCTCATTATTTTACTCCTCCCTGATTCCTTCTCCTCTTTTGTATTCTTTTTCTCTTATCATTTCCTTGCTGACGTATGGACGATTGTCCGATGACGTGCAACATGTTGTCAACTCTATAATATTATTCTTTACTTACCTCTCTTTCTTCTTTTTTCTTTCTTCATTAACGTCATCATCATCATCATCATCATCATCATCATCATCATCATCATCACTTCGTTTTCGTTTTCTCCTTCTCACTGTTAACCATCTCTTTCATTTGTTAAAATTCTAATATTCATTTTCTCCTCCTCCTATTCTCCGTTTTTCTTTGTTATTTGATTGTTTCGTTTTCTTCTTATCATTCATTCTTATTCATATTTCTCATCATCATTATCTTTATCATCATCATCACCATAACCATTTCTTCCTTCTCCTCACTTCTTCTTTAACATGGGACGCCAGTGACGCGGATGTACAACTCGTCATGCAGGACTGACGTCATTTTCCGCCATAAATGTTTTAAGATTGGCGGTCTCACCAAGGAACGCTGTCGTGCCACAGGCGCCCCCTCATAATTGAATATCATGACGTAGCCAGTTATGCTCGTTCACCCATTCATTGTATTTCACTCAAAGTGACAATAGACAAGATTGTTTTCTGGAAGGACGATGTCTCACACCGTAAAGCAGTACCATCATACAAAAACAAAGTATTTAGCTCACCTGAACCTTCATCTTTTCTGACACATACATCTATCAAGCAAAATAGTGTCCCATTTCATCACTATGCCGCCCCAATAATCAAGTTGTTTTTTTTTTTTGGGGGGGGGGCAGGGGGGGGGGGGTGCTCGCAATTGGAACATTTGTGATATCCTCATTTGAAATATTCATGTCCCATGCAAGGTAATGCAAGAATAATCAACAAGAAGAAAGCTAGCAAACACACACATACACAGACAAACAAGTAACCAAACATAAACGTGATTGTATACCAATTAACTGACATCAACTGGAAAAATACGATCATGTCGATAGAACATCTAGGACAGAGGGCGGGGTGGGGGAGGGGATGTCGTGGTTCTCCTCTTACACCCCTCAGTCATACCATTGTAGGTACCAGCGTGATTTTAAGCTCACATGATAACTCAAAGTTTATATGATTTACCCCCTGATCCCACCCCCTCCTCTCACCCCTCCACCATGAATCCCGTTTGCGTGTGCTGCCCACAATCCCTCTTTCTATTCGCATCGCACATACCTCATGTATATGATATTCCTGACAAAGTCAAAATTATTTCACATACTGTGCCGCTTAAACTAAAAATAACTCTTTTAAGATAATAAAGAAAACAGATTATGGGGGAAAAGGCTGATGATGAAAAGTTCATAGACTTAACTTTACAACAAGTCCGAACATAATTCATGCTTGGGTGAGCACAGCTCACATTCGTTAATGAAAATTAGGATGCGCAGGAATTGGCCTACTCTTTCTCTGAAAAATGTGTGCATCAGATAATTGATTCAGATCACAACCATGCTTACTGCGCATCACAACCCAAAAGGTCTTTTTGCTCGAATAAACATATGTCTAATCGTATTCTAACATTACATTTACAAATTTCGACAATTTGACTGTATGAGTAGACAGAATGGGCATGCGTGGCTAATGGTGATATGATATATATTTGGGGGTTGATAAATATCCCATCTTTCAGACTATATCTTTCAGATATCACGAAAGCATATACCAAGCCTTGCCCACCACGCCTTAACTATTGGTGTGCCAGTGCTGCATATCTGCACAAATAATACATAATAACTCCACAGGGTAGCAATTTGTCTGCCACGCAAAGAGTTAATACGTTAATGTGGAAACCCCTTATTAGTTGAAGACTTTAACAAAGCTGATTCGCATTCGAGACTACGTGCATCCAGCCCATTCATATCTAAAATTGCAAATGTTGGAGCTGCAAGCAAAACCACAAATAACCGGGGCTCTCCGTAGTGACGTCCAAGTAATCAAATTAAACGGCAAATTCTCGGAACTCCTGTCCGGATCTATACACACGTCCAATATCCGTTGAAATGGATAAATGAGACATAATTATGATAATAAGTCGAGAAGTTGTTTTCATTCTCCCTGTTGATCGAATTTTTCATGTCATGTACATCCGCTGAGAGCATCTTATTGAACGTGGGGCTAAGTTGAATTGACCTGTGGAAAGTATTTGGATGATCAAGGTGCATTATTTTTGGTTTAAATGTGTAGAAAACATTTCATTGGATGTGATTTATGGGATCCGAGAAGAGAATGCCACAGGGAATAGTAAAAAAATATAGTTGATGTAAAGTGATAGATGATACCGTAAAGTTAATAGAAACAGCACAACAAAATCAATGGAAAATGTTAATATCCCCAAATGTGTTCACTTTCATCGCCACATTGCTGATAAATTATCACTTTCATATTGCTAACGCTCCATGATTTATTTCATTCCGTATTTCACGTATCAAAACCTAGTCGCCATGGCGACCGCATTCGTCTTGCGCGCAGCAAATTGCATCACGCCGAGCATTTACATCATCCGCTCTGATCCAATTGGATTAAGGTCCGAAGGCGGATCGTGTTTCTCTAAACATCCGACCTGAGACAATAAGCCAATTAAAAGATGCGCCGAAACTGCACGACGGCCTTCCGCGCCCAAAACCTTCGGCGAGGCACTCTCATTCATTCTCTCTGCCCATATCTCCCTC
The DNA here is from genome assembly GCA_963669155.1 of Arbacia lixula. Classification (NCBI taxonomy): domain Eukaryota; kingdom Metazoa; phylum Echinodermata; class Echinoidea; order Arbacioida; family Arbaciidae; genus Arbacia; species Arbacia lixula. Next base: position 13,186,699 of record OZ022576.1, on the reverse strand, counting down.
CTTTCTTCATCGTCTCTCTCTCTTTATAATTGTTTCATGTTCTCTCCACATGCTTCTCTATCTCTATCTATCGTCTTCTCTAGCCTTTTCCCTCTCCTCGCTCCCCTTTATCCTCCTCCCTCCTCCCCACCACTTCTCTCTCTCTCTCTCCTCTCTATTTCTCTCTCTCTCTCTCTCTCTCTCTCTCTCTCCCTTTCTCTCTCTCTCTCTCTCTCTCTCTCTATATGATACATGTCTTCCCTTTCTGTATCTCTCTCCCTTCCTCCCTCTCTCTCTCTTATTCAGTTCATCCCTCTCTCTCTCTCTCTCTCTATATGATACATGTCTTCCCTTTCTGTATCTCTCTCCCTTCCTCCCTCTCTCTCTCTTATTCAGTTCATCCCTCTCCCAGTTTCTCCCCTTTAGAGCGATGTAACAAGAGCTGGTATACGGTTCGTTTAGTCTAGGTTCTAGCCGCGTTTTTCTGCGCGAATTCGTGTACACAGCGCGCGACGGAATCGAGCAATAATGTTGCGTGATCCCCGAAAATTGCTAGCCCGGGGAAAATACGGGCTGGCAATTCTCGGAGAAAAGGGAGAGGGGAAACGAATTCCACAAGAATATATTCTCCGGGCTGACGCTGGTAGTTCTTGGAGATCGCGCAGTTGCCAGATTCGTGTACACGAATTCGCGCTGATAGCATTTGGCTAGATTCTAGACTAGGTTCGTTAGGCGCAGGTGATCGGTCATCACAATCTCCGTTATTCAGGATTCTACACTCCTCTAGTGTAGGAAGTCAAGAATTGAGAAAAAGAACAAAACATAATATGTGCACTAAGCTGCTGTGTTATTTATTTATTTATTTTTTAAATATACATCCAGTTTTATTTAAGCATGGTGGCCTCTTCAGTTATAAAACGGCTGTCACTAAGGGCCCTGACAGTTAAAAAATACATTACAGCACAAAACAATGACGAAAATAGATCAATACAATACATATCAACATTTTTTAAGACATAACATAACAAGACAAGACATAACGCAGTAAAATCAACAGTAACATTAACAACTTCTTATCATGTAATGAAGATGGGAGTCTTATATGATAAAGTATTGTCTAAATTATTGGACAGAACTATGCAAACCGAAATACAATATGGACTATGGGCAGTTGTGATGACATGTGTAATTGACCGTATCGCAAACAATCAAACATGATTCCTTTTAAGAATTTTAACTTTTAAATTTAACGAATATCAAATCAATTGTACCTGACGTTATGACGTTCGGCGTTCGGCAGATTTGGTTCACATATCATGTGAAGAAAGTTTGTACAAACACGAGAAAGAAAGGAATCAACAACATGTTATCACATGGTACTCCCCCTGATGCTCTAATCTGTACACCTATGCGAGGAATTAACCACATTCTGCTGCATTTTTGAAAAGGTTGCGCTACTTTCATAACGGAAATTATGACGGAAATGATCTATGCGGTATTGATTCAGAGAGCATTGCATCCCGTACATCGCTTTTCGAGCCTCCTACCTCTTCTTGTGATCACCTTGGGGCACGAAGTATTGCTTGTATCGACTCGAAGAGCATGATGCGTATCTGTGATACAACCACTTCCCCCAAAAATCACTATTTTTAAACTTTATTTCTTATCAATCACAGGGATTGTTTACCCTGTACTGGGAAGTTACATTCATTATAAATAGCAACTATAGATGCAATCAGTGAAGATCTGAGAAAAATTTCTAACGAGGAAGGAAGTTTTGAGGCTCTGGTAACATGGATAATGGCAACAATGATACGAGACTAATTTTTGGCCAGTGGCAAATCGAGAACCAATGAAGGTCTGAAGACAGGAGCTATGGTAAAATGCTTGAGACTTTTCACATCACAGGTGAGCTTCATTCGCTGTTTTGTCACTGGAAAAAAAAAAATCACCTGAACTTATCAGAGACCAATGTCAATGAATGTTAATGAATCTTGGAATCTTATCAACCTTGTTAACGATGCGTGATAGAATACAGTGATAGAATACAGCTCATCAATAAATTGAGAAGTTGATAATACTAGGATGATTCTGGGGATTTTCTCATGCAAATCTGTGATGAAGTAGATATCAACATATGGCAACCTTTTTAATGAAATTGTACAAACCTTATTACCGAAGATGGTTAACCCCACTAACCCACTAAAAAGTCTGACCTGATTCAAGTGATGTAAAGAATGACTTTTATGAAACCTTCAATCATTAACATTTATAAACCTTATTATTGAAATTTGTCAGTAAAAAGTTAACAATACTTCGAGGCCTATGATCCAGGTACCAGGTTGTGATATTATTCAAATCCGTTACCGTTGGTAACGAAGTAGAAGTCAACACTGAGTAAATGGTAAATGAGATGCAGGGCCTTTTATGGCCTTTTATGCGGCAAGTTCAAAAAGCTGTCGTTAGCACTTTTAATCTTATCCTGCATGTATTTTGCAAGGCCCCCTCTTGCTTATTAAGATGATATTTTCCTTGCTGTTTTTTTTTTTTTAACTCGTATGTCAGCTAAATCAGTCAAACTGGGCAGTTGGTAAAGTGTGTTACCACTTGGGGGTAATCAATATAATAAACCAGTGAGCAGCCCTGATGTCTTGTCACAGCCCTCTCTTTTCATGTTCGATGCGAATCGACCAGCTTCAGACCCTAGACAGTTGAGTTAACCCTTTGTGTGCCACGTGTGGCTTTATTCACAAATGCTACACACCATTCCCAAAAGACCACAGTTTATCTGGCACACAAAGGGTGAAACCCAAGGTTTCCCGATGAGGTTGTTGCCAGGAGGCTGTGGTGACCAAGCCCCAATGTATGTCTGTAGCCTCACAGGTACTGCTGACGCATCATTGGGACTCCCTTTACGGGTTATCCACGTGTGGGCGCAGAGGCTTAAACGACCGGAACCGCCATGGACCCTCCTTCTCATAAATGATCTCGAGGAGTAGGTCATTGGGATAAATGGCTTTTAGACATATACATATATTGTCATGACGGGCGTGGGTGGTTGAACTCCTCGGAGAAATGGCAGGTGGCTCAATGGAGTTCAGCAGACGGCAGCCCGAGGTGAATGTCGTTGCCTTATGAAGAGACACATCTACTACACGGGTGCGAGCACCTTGAGACAACACTGGTGCAAAGTTCTCTGCTGGTGCAAGTGCTCGTACCTTTACCGATGTAAAGTCTTTCCCCTTTTCACCCCATTAAAGCATTTTTGCACAAGTCATACACATAAGGTAGTACTTTACCTGGCAGAGAGAGGGTTGAAGCATGTACTCAAGCTAGTCAGGCGTCTGACCAAAGCTACTCCTACAGAAACGTCTCTCTTAAAGGTAGCCCGTCTCTTTTGCAGACCTAATTTTGAAAGTTCCGTGACTTTGTCATCATTTCAGAGAGAGTGGCTATGTAACCTTTCCCTGGAATCGATAAAGTGTAATATTCGGTTTTGAGGAAATAATCTTCGATAATTGTTCGAGCTTCTTTTTTTCGTACCACGAAAATGGTCAAATCTAGTTAGTTTTCTTTTATTCTACGGGAGTTATAGTATCTCTGACATTGAAATTTCGCAGTTGGTATCCCAAAGATACGTGCTAAATATGTGCAAACGTTCATGAAGTTTGCAGATGCTTGTAAAAGGGACGGGCCATCTTTAAGCTTTATCAGGTGACTTGTAAGTGTAAGTATGCGGTCTAGTTTGACAGCAAGGTAGATGGGGTGTGAGTTCAAGCTGAGGAGGTTGCCCGAGTCCTGCTCCACCTTGAGTTGATAGCTTACCATGTGATTCTTACACTGTTTTGGCTGTGGACAGTATCGGTCTCCAGTCCTTCCTACCAGTGAAGAGCATTTCCTCTCTCTTCTTGACATCTGTGGCAGGCATTGTGAGAGCAACAGTATCATCATACGTGTCTCTTTTCTCTGAAGCTTCAGGCGTAGACCTCCATGTCATACTGTATCATATGCAGCAGTAAGGTCTCGGTAAATAGCATGATAGGTCTGTTCAATAAACTGAGTGCGTCGCACTACTTGATCGACTGCGGAACGATGTGTGAAGCCTTCAAGAAGTATGCTCGTTTTTTGTGCCAACGGTACAGACTTTGGTTCTGCTTCCAGGGGGTCAATCGGAAGGTACTTTGCATGCAAGTCTCAGTAGGGTCCATGGTTAGATCATGTAACTTGTATCCAAACGACTTCCGTTGTTAATCGCCTTTCTCTTGGCAACCGCAACAGCCGTATGTCATGTTGGATCACCATGAACACTGGTCTAGATTGTTGTTTTGGTACTCATCCTTCACTTTCCACGAACTTTTCGCCACAAATTGTATTCATCACTCCTATATCCATTTGTGTGACCGGCGTCGTTTGAACTCCCTTTGGGATTCGTCTAACTATAAAAAGAGAGATTGCGTATAATGTGCAGTGGTGTTTGTGCGTGCGTGTTGTTTGTTTGTGCGTGTATGTGGTATATGGGTATGTATGTGTATCTGATAATTGTGTATTTGTATGTGGTATGTTTATGTGTTTTGTGCATAAGTGGTGTGTGTGTGTGTATTTGGTGTATGTACGTATGTTAATGTGAATGAGACGTGTGTGTGTGCGTGCACGTGAGTGCGCGTGTGTGTGGATGTTGTGTGTGTACGTGTATGTGGTCACTGTGTATGTGAAGGAATGAGGAACGGAAATGCTTGTACAACGAAATTGGGGAGGCGGGTGGGGGGGGGGGGAGGGGTGTGTGGAGTGTATGTGTGTGTGTGGGGGGGGGCACAGAGACACAGAAGATGATGTAAGGAAGATAGTCATATATAAAGGCCTGGATGGAAGGAATGTCATAAAACAAGAAGGAAACTGATGGACAGAGGGATGGGATATGACGTAATGATTGGGTTAACAAGGGACACATGAGTTTATTTCATTTTTTAACGTGATGAGTAAGACTTCTTAATCGATTTTGAAGGAAGAAACGAATCCAGAGCGATCCATCGATCATCATCAGCCATCTCACACACTGCCATCGCTAATTGCATGATTAAATATTTAAAACATTCGTGGAAAGTATTTTCCTATTGGAACGCTGATTGGAAAATTGGTCCTTTTGTTAGTCACTAGCGGATTATGATGGTGCATGGGCGGTTGATCTTTATTGATTTCTGTGTGCCTTACGTACAAATTATGAAAGTGTTACACGACATGGGATGTCTGATTCAGATCGTGACGCCATGTCCTCATTTTAGAAGCAAGTTACCATTTATTTTTATGAATGGTCATAACCCGTTCTTTCTTTATTTATAGGCATGTGCAAGGGCCACTGTACTACTGCTGTGAATGTGGTATGACCTTTCATGCAAGTCTAACGTGATTCTTTTGGAAAAAAACTCCGAATATACGTGGGCGTTAATTTCGGGCAGCGACACGTCTTCCGAGAGAATTGAATTAGGTAATTTAACAAATTGAATTACCTGACATCACTAACTAAAAATTAGTTCAACGAAAAGATCATTAGATATAAGATTCATGTTATTACGCTTAGGAAAAGAACCCTTCAGTTGATTGTTCAACTTCTAATTCATTTTGAATTGTATTTTTTTTAAAAAAAATTAATTTAACATAAGACAATCATTCTCATTTCTAAAAAAAAAGCGAACTTGCTTCAGGCAGTTCTACGAAAACTTCAGAACGCAATCCTCAAACCGCCCTTACGAGGAAGTCCGTTGGAGTGAAGAGGATTTGGAATTTGAATTAATGATATAAAATGTCACATTAAGATAGACATCTTTACTCCAACACTTTATTCTTACAGTGTGATATAAAATCCAAGCCCTAAAAATAGACTAAACAAAAGCTACTCGATATGTTTTCAACCCACCCGCTTTACGATACATTCCCACAGCTTGTGAGTTTCATCCCCTACGTATGTCTTGTTGATATCTTCAAATAAAAATCCAATTACTTCAATTATCCCGACACTCAACGGATGGAAGGGTAAGGAAGATTAAATTACAGCTTCTCCATCTTCCCTGGATGTGACATTTAGTAGCAAGTGGCAGTGAGAGATGCGGCAACTTAGATGTTGTCAAGAATCTTCTCTCTGTGACGTTATTCAGGACTGTCTAGCGTTTTGGACTACACCGACTCACTGATTTTTGGAGAAACGTGTTTGTGGATGTCCATTCATTTTTTTTTTCAAACATATGATTCCTTGAATCTATGCTATTTATCCGACTCTACTTTGAGTTCTTTCGGTATTTTAAGCTCAACGTTAAAATAGATTTGGCGGCTCTGATTGCTTTCAAACATGTCAGTCTTCAGATTTAACATTTTTCTAGATGTGCCATATGTGTAACTTTTCACCTGTAATACACTTAAATCCCATAAAACAGTGATGTATCTGTCGGAATTTTTTTTTTTTAAGGAGAACATAATGTCAAATAATTACGAATGAACACAAGTCTTCACGAATTAAAAGATATTGCCATGGTAATGAAGGGCTTGGGACGCTGAAGGTTACTTATTCGTCGATCTCGGGTGTACTATCTGACTTCATCGATTGATTGATTGAAATTGTTTAAAGAAATTAACCACTGGTTTCTCATTTCCCTTATCCGCTACCAAATACCTTCCTGTTCATATCCACACAACACAACTAATCACACATTCACGGCTCTCTCTCTCCCTCTATAGATAGCATCGCTCACCTCAAGTTTCAAGAACAAGCATTACTTGCGATTACATCTATTGATGACCCATATGACCGTTGATCGATCACCGTACTCCCACGCGATCGGTTACCCAGTACCAGCTGGCATCAGCGTAAGGCCCACCGCGCCAAGACAAGAGGGTAAACCGCTATTATCATCACCTTGCCAAGCGGAAAAAACAAAGGAAGCAATTCGTGGAGAGGCGCCTTGATGCCACCAACAGACGCCTCAATGAATCAATAAACAATTAGCAGACAAAGAAGATGGCGCATGTATCACTTACGGATATTAAGGATATCGTCGTCATTAAATTAGCTTTGGAGGAATGCCATATATATTTCCCTAGCGACGAGCACCAACATACGGTGATATAAACACTGGCTTGGAACGATACCACAAATCGATTTAGTTGTGATTAATTATTCACGATATCTTTATACCTATGTGGGTGATGACATAAAGACTATTCCTGAAAATAAAATTAATATATTAGTGACGTAGGCTGTTCTGGAACGAAGATTCCATTATCCATTTCCTCTCTCTCCTCCTCTTCCTCCTCGTCATCCTCCTCCTCTTAATCCTCCAAATCATCTCTCACTCTTCTTCGTCATCTTTATCACTATGTACCATTTTCGGAGCAAAATTTGATGGTACCCCTTTTCAACCTGCTGAAATTAGTTCATTATCGTGCTTAGACAATGTTACAAGTTGTCTTGTCATTACATTTATTTGATGTCTGTCTTCTTCAGCCTACCTCTCCTTCTCACCCCCTATCTCTCTTTCCTCTTTCTCTCACACCTTCCTTCTCCTGTATATCTCCCCTCTCACATATCATCCCCTCCTCCCTCCCACGCTTTCTCTCTCCATCCTTCTCTCTCTCTTAATCTATATCTAGTCTCTCTCTTTCTTTCACTTCCCCTCTCCTTCCTCAGACATATCCTACTTCTCCCTCTCTTTATATCTTCATTCCATTGTTTCCTCTCCTTAGTTCAAAAAGTGCAGACACGTGATCAAGGTTAAAAAGAGAACTGCACGGGTGCGACGGGAAAACGGTGTCAATTATAATAATACTTGTTCATAAGCCATTACACAAAGCAGATAAGCAAGTTAACGTAAGTTGACGTGCAGAACAACAAGATATCTACTTAGTACCATGTAAAGATTGAATCCAACTACTTCGCAGGCCGCTAATCTGCGCCGGAAACTGCAATGCTGTTTACGCACCGACATCAGCCCGCAAATTACCACACTAATCATACATATAAGAAGGAAGAGATGCATGGAAGATCTTATTTCAGGCCCGGAGTCCGCGTGTAAGTGTGTCAATTTGCTTAGCGGTAACCGAATTGGGGGTATCGAATTTGGGAGATAGGCCTATGATATATACGCCGCGGCGTTTTCCGTACTTGCGTCTGTGATACCTTATACTCCTTTACGCACCGGCACATATCAGCCTGATTAAAGAAACGGACATTCGTTGCCACCGCTCGCTCTCAACATACCTGATAAATGTAATGCCCCTCGATCAGGGATGTGACGTGTATATAAGGAATTACATAAACTTGCCCTGTTAAATGGCAATTCATCACAATGAGCAGACCCCCCAGAAAACTTTCTTTTAAAATTGTTCATTTCTTATCTGATGTCATAACGACTATAGACGTATATCTGCTCCATTAGCAATTCTGTTTTACTCATACATGTACTTTGATTTGTCGGATATATATGAGAATCCGGTTCGTCTTGAGTATCGCCTTAAATAAATAACCACCGATACCATCTTCGGGACAGTACGAGTTCGTTATGTCGATTGTTTTAAACTAATTCCGATCTCGTGTATGTTGTGTCGTGCTAACAAACGACTCTGATTGATGTGTTACTCATTCATCAGCGGAAAGCTGGCGGAAGGCTTCCACATGATATATCACCACCTTTCCTGCCAATTCATCAGGTTTACAAAGCTGGCGGAAAAAATACAAGGAAATTCAGTGTCACATTCAGTGAAACATGGTAAGAACGAACGAAATAGAGAGAGAGAGAGAGAGAGAGAGAGAGAGAGAGAGAGAGGGAGAGAGCGAGAGAGCGAGAGAGCGAGAGAGAGAGAGATAGAGAGAGAGATAGAGAGACATAGAGAGAGAGAGAGAGAGAGAGAGAGAGAGAGAGAGAGAGAGAGAGAGGGAGATAACAGTTTGTTCAAGATGTAGGCCGATCTCATCATGTTTTTGTTTTTATTTTGGTTTTATGTCAATTGATATGTTATAAATATTATCCTATGTTTATATAATATAGTAGAACTGTATTTGTGACATTAAATAGATTTTGATAGGCCTCGTGTTAATTACTCGAAAACATAAGAAAGCATAAACCATGAAAACGATTAGAAAAATGGGATTACAAATATATTCTCCTGATTAATCATCAGAGCCATGAAACGGAACATAAAAGTATGTGCTACATTAAGTATCCTACCACTAACACGGTACTCGTTCGCAGTACATCCTGTAAATAAACGGTTGTGTATAGTCAGTCTCTCTTGACTTTAACTATACATGATTTGGGTAAGCACCATACCGTGAATTCATTCCGTTTCACAGAGGCTTACGGTATTCCACACTACAGAAAATACGGATTGAATAATCTAATCATGATGTTCCACATGATATCCTCAACGTTATTATTGCATTTCTCATGCCCACAGGGTAGAAACGTTCAGACGGTTGTAATGCTAGTTGTTCTGACAATTATCAATTATCTTGCAATACCCCGTGGGTATCATAGTTTGAGCGATATACCCCAAGAAGCGACTGCTGCTTCTTCCATGGGATGATTCGTATATCACTAAAGAGCAACGGCATACCAATAAGCGTATCCTCGATGTCTAGATCTTATCTCTGATGATAAAACCGGTTTCTTACATGGAATTAAATGTCTTTGTATGAAACTGAGGGTTTAAAATCCCTTCACCGGGTTTTCAGCCCGGGGGTCTTTAACATGCATCCTAGGGGTCTGTAACGTGCATAGAGTGTTAGCTATCCTACACACACTCTACACTGGAGGACCTCCGTTATCCGAGGGATATGAGGGGTGGGGGGTAGGGGAGAGGGAAGGAGGAAGAGGAGGGGGGGGGGGGGGGGGAGGAGGGAGAGGGTGAGGAGAGCACGCTAATCCACAGCATTGTTTACCCTCCAAAGACCTGCGTGGGGGAGTAATAATCGAACATGTAACATAAACAAGCAAGTATAACGTATGCGTGTATTCTTAAGCAGCAGGTTAAAATGCGCTTTATTCAATATAACGAAGTAATACAACTCACTATTATTGCACCTTATTGTTAAGAAGCCATTCCTTTGGATTAAACTGAAATGCGCATTAACCCTTTGGCGCAGAACAAAATTCAGCTTTATAGATTTGTGTGTTTTAAAGACAGCCCGTCCCTTTTTCAGATCACCACAAAATCATCGAAACATTGGCAAAACATATAGAGAAGTGTTAGCAAGCTCTATATTCAAAATTTGAAACTGGTACGTAGTGTAAAATTCAAATAATGCACATAAACAACGTCTGATTAATAGTCTCTACCTCACGCTCTGAGCAGTTTGTGTTGAAATATCTGATTTACTGACTAATCTGTTGATTAAATTATGAAACGCATTATGAAAAAAAAATGTTCTATAGAAGGAATCATCTCCAAAGTTTGGTAATTTGGTCATAAGATTAGGATTTCACACACGCATAATAACCACATAGATACTGTAACGAAGACTAATACTTTTTTCGTAGTACGAAAAAAGTCGGTTTGAAATTTAACGGCTGAAATCTTTTACATATACAGAAAGCCTCAACATGTTATATTCTTAGAAATGGTCTTGAATCATACTTTCTTCAGTTTACGATCGTGATAGACGATTTCAAATTTTAAGCTTGCAAAAGGGACGGACAATCTTTAATACTTGTACACTGTACAAAATTACCGTTCTCAATCGCGTCTCTCCATCCCCTCGAAGTGTGACACATCCCGTCTGCGTAGCCTTATTACATTGTTATTCGACCTTGAATTTCAATTTTTGTACACGTGCAAGATAGTTTAAAAGGGGTAGTGTCTTATTGTGAAGCAATTTCGGGAAGCAAGCTTCCAAGTGTGAAAGAGAGAGAGAGAGAGAGAGAGAGGGAGAGAGAGAGGGAGAGAGAGAGGGAGAGAGAGAGGGAGAGAGAGAGGGAGAGAGAGAGGGAGAGACAGAGAGAGAGAGAGAGAGAGAGAGAGGGAGAAGGGATGTGTGTGCGCGAATGTGCGTGTGTGTGCTCGCACGTGTGCTCTGCGGGTTTACAAAATGGTCTAGGGTACGGGACACCTACAGTATGATTCAAATAGAAGAAACCAAACTCAGAAAAGAGGGATGACAGTTAAAGAAATATGGAAAAAGAGAGTTAACCATTGGTACTGCGCTATTTCAAGAAAGTCGATCACGGCCATCTCCAATATCTCGTTCACATTGCGTAAACAAAACAATTCTCAATACGCTACCTGTGGCCGAGTGAACCTTCTCGAATTTCTTCCGCTTTTGTGTAAAAAACAAAATTTGTACAAGTTGGTTTACATCTTTATAATTGCACATTGTTTACCTGTAAGTGTAGCAAAACCTCAATACACAGACCCACTTCGTTTCTGGGCCAATGAAAAAATACATACATACAAGCATACATACATACATACATACATACATACATACATACATACATACATACATACAAACATACATACAATACATACATACACAAACATACACACACATACAAACATACATTCATACATACATACATACATACAGTACATACATGCAAATGTGTTCCTGTTTCATCCACAATGGAAGTAAGTCACCCCAAAATATCATCGCAGTCTAAATTCTCGACAATTACCACCAACACTCGTTTGTTTAAAATGTTGTCCCCTTTATTTTTTAACCAGATTCCGGTGTTCGCGTGTTTGCAAGGGCATGCTGCATGGGGTAATTCGATTTTAAGCAATTTGGGATAATGTGGGAAGCATCTGTAGTGGCGTAAAACAATTACGTGAGTTTTGTGACTTTAACATCTGTAATGTCAGAAGGGCGCAGTGCAGATGCGAGTCTGAAATTGAAAACATTGTTTTGAGAAGGAGATGGAAGGAGAGACACAGACAAAGGGATCTTTCAAGTGGAAAGGAAATGGTGAGAGTGTAAGAGGCAAAGATAGAAACAGACAAAGCAAGAAATAGAGAACGAGAGAGAGTAAGAGAGAGAGAGAGAGAGAGAGAGAGAGAGAGAGAGAAAGAGATAGAGATTACAGAGAGAGAGAGAGAAAAAAAATGGCAGAGAGAGAGAGAGAGAGAGCAAACGTAGGAGAGGGGTGAGAGTGGGGTGGGTGGGTTGGGGAGAAACGTAATGCTTGTCGTTTAGTGTACGAAATCAAAATATTTACAAGTTGGGTTTCTTCTTCAAAATGTCCCGTTGTTTTTTACTGGGGCATACGAGAGAGAGAGAGAGAGAGAGAGAGAGAGAGAGAGAGAGAGAGAGAGAGACAGAGACAGAGACATAGTGAGAGAGAGAGAGAGAGAGAGAGAGAGAGAGAGAGAGAGAGAGGTAGACAGACAGTCAGACAGAATGAATGCTAGTTGTTTAGGCTGAAGTGATAGTAAAAGGAGTTATGAACCCATATCTAAACTAGTTCACCCATTCCAAAGCATGGCAAGGAAGACCAGGTAGGCCTATCTCGTGTCATATCAAGGACATATACACTCCTCGGACATCCTTGGTCATATCTGGATGTACCAAGACTTAGACACAGCACCGGACAGCAACCGTATAACAAGACCAATTCAAGACCGCCGAGTAAGGAGAGCCATGGTGGATCAGGCGGGTGTTTCACCAAGCTGTTCGGAAGTTACGAACGACTTTACGAACGACTGGTGATCCCTTCTTGTGCTAAATGCGATACCACACTTTGTTCATTCAGAATCTAATTTAGCACAAGAAGGGATAACCAGTCGTTCGTAAAATCGTTCGTAACTTACGAACAGCTTGGTGAAACACCCCCTGGACTATTCAAACTCTACATGGTTTGTGTTTGTTGATGAATTCATAATCACTTGTTGTGACATTCAAAACCTCTTGTATGTCTGGCTTCTACCCTACTTCTGTCACCTCTACGCGTGCACTACTCTGGGACTACGCTAATAATAAGAATAGAGATTGGAAGATATAAGGACCTTTATATTCTTTGCTTTGGTTATACTGCCCTTAGTAACAGAGTGACCCCTGCATGCATGAGAGCAACGTATATAGGTAATAAGATTTTTCTCATTATGTTACCAAACCGTTTTTCTGGTTTTTATACGAGTATTCAATTCAACTAATTATCAGGGTTTCAACTCTCACTAGACTTGTATTTTGTTGATCACTTGCATAGCAGTAAATTTGTTATGGAATCGTCTATGATGTGTTAGATAATGCACGGCCAAAAATATGTAAGTATGAATCATAAAGTCGGAAGGAATACCAATCTATAAACCGCTACTGACATTCTCTTTGGCCCACCTAACCTGCCAAGTTCAACACGAAAAAAAAAAAATTCCCGTGGCCAAATGGCAACAAACCACTCTCATATTTCTTCTCGCACTTGATTCACTTTCATCCTCAAATACTTCCGTGCCGCATTTGGAGGGGGTCACGTCACGCATGTGTGGGTGCTTATTGAAGAGATTGTCTAGTCAATAACTTCCTTTCACGAGTCTCCCAATTAATTTACGATCTAAAGCTGATTATTACCCACTGACGGCCACTCGCTCGCTCTCTCGCTCGCACGAACCGTGGGCGTTATGTTTTTCTGAATTTCACTTTTGCGCTGAATGGTTTTCACATATCCCTTCACTCGTCGGCCTTCAATAAACTATATTAAAAAAACAAGAGGAGGGTCGAGCCCGAGCAACGGAAGGTGCTGCATTGGTGTATATACTTTTTTTTTATTCACAGGACGGTGCAGCTAAGGAGGAAGTTTCGATAGGGTTAATCAATAATTCACGTGCAGAGCCCCCCTGTGGAGGTTTCCGAGTAGGGGGAAGGGAGGCTGAAGGTCCGGACAGTGTATCGACGTCAATGTTTACGGGCAAACCTCCTTAATCGGCTTTTTGATCACGTTACGAAAGCGATCCGTTCTCCTGCCGCCTCCCGCCTTGCCGCACCCCTACCACCTGAGTCATTATCACTCATTACGTCTCGCTACCTGATCGGCACAGTCTCAAAGTGGAAATGGACCGCAGTGCACGTAGCCGTGAAAGATTTGCCTTGAGCCCCCCTCATGATACTCCTTGGTATATATATGAGATCGGGGGATGTTTCTGTCTCGTCCGCTTTACTCTGGCACTGAACCAGCGTGCAGCCACAACAAAGTGCATCTCTCCTACCAAGACTCTAACATGACTAAGTAGCGGTTACAACCGAAAAAAAAAATCACATCTCATGTCAAGTACATGAAGAATGAGACATGCAGAGCGGAAAAGTACATTTTAAAATAGGTTCCTTAATACCACGGACCCTACATGTTAATACCAAACATCTTCCTGAGGCAGATAGACAGCGCAATCGCACACATAGACGTGCATGTACACTCCTTTCTCGCCCTCTCTCACACACCCACCCAAACACACATACACCCACACCCACACATACATACCCACAAACAAACACACTTATGCACATACACAGCTTACAGACACTTCTTACTACAGTATTTCTCAGCACGACTGCCCTTCTCGAAAAAGGCTATGCGGAGAGGCCCAGACATGAAATGTTTTTGCGTCCATTTGAAGAATAACATAATATGGAAAAAGAATTGTCGAACTGACTGTCTAATTTCGTGATTACAAAATGTACATGTACATGTACAAAATGTACATGACTTAGAAAATTCGTAAATAACATGATATACTAACTTACATCAATGTCAATATTGGAAAAATTTCCGTCACTTTGATATGTATCGTGTTTCATATAGCACTATTTATCATGTTCATTGCTAAAATGTAAACGTACTAAAAGAAACACACATTGTCTGCCACGGAGACTAATTGCCCCATTTTCGCATTGCATTAATAACCTGATACACAGGCCTCGACGGTGACTAACAGATCCATCCTACCCATATGAAACCCACCCCTGCGATTCGAACCGACAGTATAGATACCCGCTGTACCTCGTTGTGTTAATCCTAATGTAGAAAATCGACCGCATTTGACCCAAATCTTGTCACGTGGTTCAATAGTCTTTATGTCGATGAGCCGACTGTAGTTGATACTGCATCATACCCCCTAGATCAAGCCTCACCAGCTGACGAGTCTGGGGTACATCCGACTCGGGTCAGCCGAAGTATAGGCCTCCGCAGAGGACACGATTTTGCAATCGTAAGGGCGCACGACTAATCGGATCGTGTCGTGTACCGTAGCCTTACGATTATCAGTCTCATGAACTACGCTTTTGAGGCACACACTCTATGGCAAAAGAACTCCACAATAACGACATCCCTTCTGATGTTAATTCAACGGAATTTGATCCATTAGATTTTCCCCCTTTTGACATCAAATATACAACAAGATACATCAAGATGGCAAGCTTTGGACAATATATACATTGTACAAAGGCAGAAATAAACATTCAAAAGTATAATGCACATACACGATATACATTTCTTAGGTGTCATATACCTTAAGACATATGAGTAGGCGAAACAGAAATATGTGCCGAGAGCCTACACAAACAGCACGCCTTGTGGGGCTCCTTGTAACAGTATAAGCTTCTCTTCGACGTTTCAAAAGGATATCAGCGATTGCAGCAAGAATGGTGCCTATTTTTTGTATGTCAAGGTTAGAGAATAATAACTGGTCTGTGTCTGCATTAGGTCCAAGGTTAGCATTGATATCCACAGAGAAATCCCTATTCGAGTGCAGTTCTGTGCAGCCTGTTTGAGTGTCTGGGTCGGGATGCCTTATAGTTATACTAACCATAACCATGGTAACGGGTGGGGCTGTCAATCAGCATGATCATCTTTCATCAATGAAGGTGATGAGTGCTTCTCGCATGGGTAGCTCGATCCTATGATGAGTTGTTCTATATTGACGGCAGCGGAAAGTTGAACCCATAGTGTTCGATCCGTTTTGAAATTATAGCTGGCTAGACTGGTACCTGGCAAAAATGTGTTGTCTCATATCCTTGAATGTCGGTGTAGTGTATTGAACTACTTGATAGCTATGAGATATAGTGCACATCCATATTACATGTATATTTTGTGTTATGCTCCTTTAAGTTTCAACCATGCCTTGCATGTAACACTTTCACTTTGTACTTCGCTCTGTCTCAAACTCTCAGTTCTTATCTTATTCTCACATTCCAATCGATATATTCATGTGACCACAGCATCCTGCCACTGGTCGCTCCCCAGATGACTCACTTCTCTAACCCAAAATATTATTGTACCAACCAGTACCAATCATGACTAATGATGGAAATATTATACCCCTGTATATATAAGCAAAAGTATTCCAGAATTAAAACACTTGTAGTTTATACATCAAGCAGACAAGTCACTCTTGCTCTCTGTTCACGTCTTGTGTATCATCATTATATACCTCGCCACAAAACATAAAACTGGCGACGAGGATTCTTCTATACTTCTATTGAAATCACAACATGGCTCTCATTGGAAAAATCACTGATTTTCATGAGGGGAAGGAGGAGTGGTCGCAGTACATCGAGAGGCTAGACCTGTACTTCAAAGCCAATGGCATCACCTCTGAGGGGAAGAAGCAGGCTACCTTGCTGACAGTTATTGGTCCATCTTCCTACAAGCTTGTGCGGAATCTGGTGGCTCCCGTTAAGCCGGCAGACATGAAATATGCAGCTCTGGTCGAGGCGATGAACAAGCATCACAACCCAACACCGAGCGAGATTGTGCAGAGATGCAAGTTTAATAGCCGATGTCGGATGGAGGAGGAATCTATTTCCGAGTTCATGGCATCGCTGCGATCACTGGCAGAGTTATGCAACTTTGGGTCGACACTCGACACCATGCTCCGTGATCGCCTGGTTTGCGGCGTTCGCAACGACCGTATCCAGCGAAGGCTACTGGCCGAGAAGAAGCTTGATCTCCAGACGGCAGTCGAGATTGCTACTAGCATCGAAACAGCTGCCATCAATGTGAGAGACTTGCAAGCTGCGCAGTCGACAAGGGAGATGGTGCACAGAATGTCTTCCATCGATGCGCATCAAGATAGGAATCCGAAGCCCTGCTTTCGGAAAAATAATCACACTCCAGACATGTGCAGATTCAACGACAGCACATGTCATTTCTGCAAGGAGAAAGGACACATCGCCACGGTGTGTCGTAGCAAACTTCACAGCAAAGCGCCGCAGCAAGCAGTGAACGCTGTTGGTGCAAATGATCCTGCGAGCCATGCTGCAGACGATCAAGATGATGAAGAGGACGGCACGTATCGACTCTTCAAGTTAAAGATGGATTGGCAGCAGACCCAGTCGTCGTCATCCGCTAGGGAGCCTCTCCACCAGCGGACCAATCCAAGTCGACCATGTTCGAACAACGATATCGGAAACCCAAGTTCCTACATCGCTTCCTGCGTCAACGAGCGACAGGAGAGACAATAAGGAAGGTATTTCAAGAAAGCTAAAGACCGTTTATTTGATCGCGAAGGGGAGGAAGAAAACGGCCACAGAGACAAACGGCGAAATGACGAAAATCGCGCACGCGAAAATCTCGACGTCGACAACGACATCGACATCGAAAATGACAACGACATCCAAGACGATGACGATGGGCCCAGCTCATCCACAGCTACCGCTGAAGGTCCTCCGAAATTACCACCACCTGTTCCGAGCGCTGAACGACCTCGCGAACCAGGCAAAACTAGCGAGCCTCGAGAAGCCTACCTGACTCGCGATCGGAAACCACCGAAACGCTAGGGCATCCCTATCCAACATTGTAGTGTTAGTGCTTCAAAATGACTGACCCCCGTTGGACATGAATGATTTATGATGTCTGAACAGTGACTCAATGTCACCCTAATTCCTTGGACACTAAATATTGTTAAAAGAATATGAAAGGAACTATACCATGGAAATCCGGAATTACATGGACATAACTAAATTTGGACTCAATGAAAGTTTATGGACTGCTATGTTATTGTTCCAGAATCTATATGCCATGTATGTACGATTTGCTGTAAACAAATTAAGATAACTACTGTTTCACATTGCTTCATGAAAGAACTGTATTTAGAAAAGTAGAAATAATATTGTCATGTTGCATGTATTCAAGTTTATCTTACGATTAAGATGAAGTAGATTAAGTACTATTTAGGGAGGGAGGAAATGTAGTGTATTGAACTACTTGATAGCTATGAGATATAGTGCACATCCATATTACATGTATATTTTGTGTTATGCTCCTTTAAGTTTCAACCATGCCTTGCATGTAACACTTTCACTTTGTACTTCGCTCTGTCTCAAACTCTCAGTTCTTATCTTATTCTCACATTCCAATCGATATATTCATGTGACCACAGCATCCTGCCACTGGTCGCTCCCCAGATGACTCACTTCTCTAACCCAAAATATTATTGTACCAACCAGTACCAATCATGACTAATGATGGAAATATTATACCCCTGTATATATAAGCAAAAGTATTCCAGAATTAAAACACTTGTAGTTTATACATCAAGCAGACAAGTCACTCTTGCTCTCTGTTCACGTCTTGTGTAATATCTTTATGTACCTAACCCAATACATAAAAGTCGGATTAACTCGCTCAGTACTACATGTATATGTAATAAACTGAGTTGTTATTGGGGATGTCAGTGCTTGGTTCTGAGAGGGTTAAAGTTGGACTACCCAAGATCTTTTGGAAATCCAGAGAAGTTTGCGTGACTTGAGGTGTGGGAGATGACAACCTTCGCGTGGGCCACCCTGTTTTCATATTAATGCCATCCAACTGATGTTCGCAGCGACAGATAAACGGTGTTGAAGCATGGTTGAAACGACTGATGAAGCCTATCCTGGCGCCTAGCCAAACAGTTCGCTGACTCTCAGGAGGATGATACATTGTTACTACTTTGTGAACCTCTAAACAGCACAGCGAACGGTGTATAATTATTCCATTGATACATTACACCTACACTCCTCAACCAAAACAAACGCATGATTATTGTTATGCGATTTCAACAACATCAATAAGATAGAGATATAACATAACAGGTGACCTGTGTTTAAAAACAGTGCATTCAGGTATAAGCTTTCAATAAAAGTGATCTTTTCTTTTCATTAGCAATTGTTTGAACAAAATACTACATTGATTGTAAAGATGACCAAATCCAAAAGACACCAATGGCGCCCCTTTCAACTCCATAGCCTTGAAATGTATTGCTTGTGGTAATTAGTGATTTAGTTACTCAAGTAATTCTCCCAAATATAACACTGATATTGGTTGATTTAATGAAATGTACCACGAAGCAACTTCTCACAAAACCTTACAAAGCAAAGCATGAGCATGAGTTTTCTGTCTTAAAAGCAAAACAGAAATTACAAAGCACTTGTTTAATGTAATGGAATTAATCCAAACGACATATTATCATGAATACGTCCTCAAATCTTAGAATATTTCTTACAGTCCTACAAAACAGGATGTAAGTGGTTCACGCAGCTATATTAAATCGAATTCTAAGATAATATAAACACTTTCAAAATAAAAGTTGCTACAAATTGAATACATTATGACGAATATGGCCGATGCTTAAACATTCACACTGTTTTGGTTACTCATTTCTTTATAATGGATAAACCTAAAAACATCTCTTATCTCGTGCAGCGGTTCGCATTACTTTCAATCACTTCTTTATTCAAGAAACACTGACTAAAGACTTTACTGTGCACTTCGATTTATGATATTAATAAAACAAAAAAGTGTGTCACTTCAAAGAAAGGTCAAGTACCTGTATTCTATATGTGAAGCTGTATGCATGTTCATCAGTTCTTAGTCAAAAAAGGCTAGATATTTGAAAAACATCGCTGACACTTAAGGAGCCACGCTGCCTTGAGCACTTAATTATATGACATGGATAAAACTAAATCCACGCTAATTCGATGAAAATCTTAAAAGAAGGTAGCTGCCTTCGAAAGAAAAAATACCCGAAATTAGAAGGAAATGTGAATTCTCGACATCACCGCCCAAGAAAGGTTGATCCCGCATGGCTTTTCGGAATGAGCATGAGCCAGCAAAGTTGAAGATGCTGTTTAATTCGAGTTGGAAAAAATAAATGCAGGAAGAGCTCCTAATCTCATTACCACTTCGACACAGAAGCATGGGGAAAAGGAGAGAAAAAAAAACTGTCAGGAGGCTAAAGCGGATAAAGTATGTTTCCTTCGACCGAACCCCTAAATATCTTCATTAACCGGCATGAGAACGGTGATTTTATTGCGACGCAAGGATGTGCAAAGCGGATGCGTATAGGGGAAAGTGGCTCCGGCTAACCTTGTTGAGCCATCACTTTTGTAGCGGAGCCTCAAGTAACAATCAATGATGGGCACGATGCGTCTTACCTGTCGAAAGTTTAGCACCTTCTTTTTGGCAGATTGGTAATGTTTTAGTCGACTTACTTTTTTGCAAGAGTTCAATCATAACAATGTTTTGATACGGCAAACAACCTTCACAAATCAACTAGAAAGGGGGCGTTGCACTCATTGCGTTGGGACGCATATGCAATATAACCATGGCAATAAATAATCTATTTATTAATCATTATTAAAAAGGATTTGTTAAAGAGAATACATTGCAGAAGAAACAAAAACAAATTAAAAGTGGTAAATCAATTGCAGGAATAAAATATCATTTAGTTTTAGCACGTTCCATAATACTATCATTTAAACACACAAGACTGTTCAGCCATTCATGAATCCATTTGCACCCACTGGCATCATCAGCAATGTCTCTGACGTCATACCATTTAAAACCGGCTCACGTACATTATCGGAACACTCATGGGCTTCGCTGGGGGAACCACAATTCTTCTCCGTCATCATGTTGCGTGAATAGAGTCAGTCACCTCGCCAAGAAGGGCATTATCCTCGAGATGCAACATCATTATCTAAATAATGTATTGCAGATGATTTGTTTTAATGTATTTGTCGTATTTATTATTCATTTTTGATAAACGGCAAACATTGGTAACTCCTCACGATATCTTCTCAAAAATCTGTATTTCATATCTGTACAAATATAAGCGAGTCATCTCACGCTTTTCAGTCTGTTATTCTGATATTCCCTCTCTCGCCCCTTCTCCTCTCTCTATCTCTCTCTTCACACTCTTTTATGTCACATCAACGATATCACTCATTCTGTTTCACTTCGCTTCTTCTTTGCTATTCATCAATGTTCACTGACTTAGATTTTCACACTATATATATCTCTTTCTTACCACGTCGAGCAAACATATATCGTTGCT
>OZ022576.1:13082941-13155441 GCA_963669155.1 Arbacia lixula | reverse complement strand
CAAACTGTCATATCGATTGCGGCATGGCCAGCCGCGATGACTAACAGACACAAAAGCGATATAAATTCCAATAATAATTCCTGCATGACGAGCCGGTGAAGACATACTAGAAGGAGGATAAGATGGGAGATTAAAAAAAGGAAGAAAAAAATGATGGCCAAGAACGACGTCTGTAAAACGAGAAGGCCGCCGTATAACGACCTATTTCGGAAGGTCGACAAACCACCGACCCGAATAATTGACTAGCATCGTCATGTACAAATAACCACACGCACCGATCGGGATGAGAGGGGGAAAACTGTTTGAAATTCACCGAAACAGCCGTTATTTCATTAGAATAATGACAGACATCTTGTGAAAGACTAATCAGGTTTCTAATTTGATTCAGGTAATTGAGAAGGCTTGTGTAGCAGATTTGGCGCGATTAAAAGTGATAAGTTTTGACGCGTCGTTTTGAAGTTGCAGTACGACGCCTTTCCGCTGAGTTGTATTCAATCTACATGTAGCATGACTTAACCATGTTGTGAATTAATAACTCATGGACACACATGTTCTGGATATTAACTCAGTCTGTGCCATGGGTGCATTTATGCACCAGTAGTCCATAGAACATCATATTGTCTGGCAAAGGAAGGGTTAAGTTGAATCGCTTACTCGGGTCCGCTTAAAATTACGTTTTGATCATATTTTCTGGTGGATACTTACCATTGAATATTCTTTTAGCCACTCCACTATACTCTCTGATGATTCCATTCTTTATATGGAGTTTGTGTGGTGGAGTGGATCGGTCCACTGACCTCTGATATAGACGGTATGGGTTCGAACCAAGCAACGGCCTTTTATTGTATGCCCTTCAGCCAGACGTATAATCCACATGGTATGCTTACAACTTGAGAAGTATTGACCTGGTACGTTCCATGAATCCAGTGACTGGCTCTATGACAATGCATGGTCCCTATTGGTAAATAAGATCGTATTATTATTTGGTTTGACCAACTTTATGCACCATTCGTATTGGTATTATCAAGATCATTACTGTTATTGTCTTTAAAACTTATCGTACATTCACTTGTACATTCAGTCGTACATTCACTTGGAATGTAGTATTACCACTATCACTCTCATTATATTAGTACGTCGTTTGAATCACATCATGTGGATAGCCATGGGCTTGTATAGTTCCAGTTACGGTCAAATCCAATAAAGATAAAATACCATTTAATACAAGAGGAAATGAGACACACCGACCATTACCGACAAAAGAAGAAGCTTGAAATGAGGAGAAATTCAATCCAGATCCAAGAACATCTGAAGGGAAAATGTCACATCTTTCAATGCTATACTGGGACAGAAACCCGTGTGGTCGATCACCACATCGGAAGCTAGTCATTCAACCTGTCTGCCAATCTGTTAAAGATAGTCTTGTGTTTTTGTCTCAAGCACTCACAAAAACAATGGAATTTGTTGACTTTCATTTTTGCAAAAATCCAACAAAATATGGTAGAACAAAGGAAGGGACAAAAGTAGGACCATGTGGTATCAAGATTGGAAACAAGTCCATCAAATTTTGCACATTTTACTACAACCAATCAGATTTCTTGTGTAATAAAACAAAACAAAACAGAAAGGCGGGAATTTTGATTGGTGTTCAGTAATTAGCGGCATCTGAAGTGTTTTTTTAAATCTTCGCGATATTTATTGATTTCTGGTTTTATGATTCACGTTATTGGAAGTTGCATTGTTGCCCTAAAAATGGATGCATCGTATGACAAAATAGTAAAATACCGCTGAAATTATTTTGCCTCAACCACAACAGTACGACGTAATTCAAAAGACCAATATGTCAAAACTCCTTCAAATAGGTTGTCAGGAATTCCAAACTAGACACATACTTTATACTCACAAACCACACATTTTTGATGTAAATAATAGATAAGCAAGTAGAAAACGTTCTGAATATGAGAAAATCAACAAACGAATGCCTTTAAGTATTATGGAACAATAAAATGAAAGAATCTGAGAAATAGTGACAAATCAAGCTTTACATCACACTGCTCAGCTGGTATTGTTCGGGACATTGTTCGACCATGCCTCGGGCAAGGGCGAGGCGGGCGGGGCGCGGGGGATGATTCTGGCAAGTGGCAAGCGATTAGACCTTTGTGACATGTTTCCTAGGGTGACAGGTTGGGTAAGTGGGTAGAGCAAGTTCAGTGAACCAAAGACCGCTATTTTAATCTCCTAACGATCGACTTTTGTTTTGAGGCATTCGGCACGTATTGTGATATGTGTTTCCAGAGAGAGAGAGAGAGAGAGAGAGAGAGAGAGAGAGAGGGAGACGTGAAAGCACTGAGAGATGAGATATATATAAGAAGTTAGACATATAGATATCTAGATAGATAGAGAGCGGGAGAGAGAGAGATAGAGGGAGAGAGAGAAAGAGACAAAATAGTGAGGAGGGAGGGGACACACACACACACACACACATACACAAACGCAAGTACGCAGAGGGGTAATACTGATTATTATACGTATAAAGAAAGATATAGCACGAGAGAATAAGGGAGGGAGAGGGTCAGAGAGAAAGACAGAGATATCAAGGGAAAGAGAGAGAGAGAGAGAGAGAGAGAGAGAGAGAGAGAGAGGGAGAGAGCGACCGAGCGATACAGTGAGTGAGAAATGGATATATGAAGAGAATGAGAGAGAGAAAGAGAGAGGGGGGGGGGGGGGAGAGGTAGAGGTGTACAATTAGACACGAAGAGAGAGTGTGTGTGGGCTTTTAATTCGTATTATATCATAACTATTGGTTCAAATGGACGAAACAACTTCCCGTAAAATTTCTATAACAATTTCTATACAATATTATTGTTAAGGTGTGCTCGACAACAAAACGGTGGCAAAACACAGTCACGCAGATGGCATGTTCAGTCGTAAATAAAGTTCAACGAACATAGTATGAATGCCGTTTCCGGAAGCTGAGGTGATGATGACATAGGAAGAGAAGGAGAAATACGAGAACAAGAAAAAGAAGCAGTATACCTTCTTTACGTTCCTCCTGTATGACAAGAGGATATAATACGCTCAAGGCAAAAGTCTTAATGCAGTAGACCGTCAACTATTGACCAGGAGAATCTGACACGATGGAATCAGATAAAAATGAGGACAGATTACTGACGTCTTTTATTCCCATCCTTCTTCAATACATATCCGCTAAAAGCAAGTTACATTGCGAAGAAAATCTATGATATATGATCCCCAGACAAAACCCCACTATGCATTTAAATTAGAAGGATGATGGATGACAATCATACAATGTCTTGGTAGGAGTAATAAGGAGTCTTAATATTGCGAGATGGAGACAATCTCACTCCTCCTTCATTGAATACTTGAGCTCGAGACGACTTGAATGATATTCCAGACTCGTAGACAGTCTAACCACAAGGCGGTGTCTGATATCACTGTACAACAGCCATGGCGGAGACCGGGCAAGTCATTCTAAACATGACGTTTTCTATTCCGGAGCAATTAGCGGCGCTGGTTCCAGAGAAAGGAGAAGGGCAGAAAATGGAAAAAAGAACAAAAATAGACGGGTAAAAATTCCAGTGTGCTCCTCCTCAGTCTCATACTCTTCTTTGGTTTCAGCAGAGAGAAAAAAAAAAAACATTACATGAATAGAGGGTGTCACATTACAAAAATGGATAGATATCATATTAGTAAACGTATCCAATTTTAACTTCCCCCACTTCGTACTAAAAAAGGCTGTTAAAAGCACTGAACTTGTTAGTAGTAGAATACGATGTTAAATTTGATCAAAAGAGTGCAGGAGGGGAGAATGTAATTCAGTTCACTCAAATTATAAAGTGTCTATCAACAGCACGTATAGCACGATATGGACACCACCGTTTCTACTTAATCTTTATCTTTGGCACAATGCAGCTGATCTGCTCCTCATAAAAGCCCCAATACACATTTATTATCGACACTGAAATATCCATTATCTACTGAATTATAATATGTTAACTTCTATCTATATTTTGTGCTCATTTTCCTTGAAGGACAACTCTTCCTTTACCGATGCTTTCAAAATGGCAAATGACATTTATAGTTCTATACCGTAGGCTGATGCATTTGTTCACTTATACTTTGGGAAATGACAGTTTGAGGTTTATACAACGAATATCCTTCTCGTCTTATGCTCAATCGTTGATATGTCTCGATCTGCAGAGTTACCTGATACAAATGAGTTAAATGAAAAGTACCTACCGTGTAAGAAAATCATTAATCTGCTTGCATGGAACCATAATTCGACAGCCTATACATCCAGGTCCCAGAACTCTTTGCATTTCATAATGAAGACTTTAGTTACCAAATGTTCAAAATAACGAAGAGGCAGACATTCCTCATAATTTCTAAAAACGACAGCATCTTCGTTTCGACCCTTCTGTTGCGCATGAAAATCTCACAATGATAACATTAACATGGACGCCAACTTCTTTACGGAAATTTAAGAAGCGCATTATTATCATTATTACCAGTCAAGCGATGACACGTTATCTACCTGTTGTAAAAACGTAATGTCCATCATTCTTTTTCAAGAAGTGTTTTGAAATTTTAAATTTGATATCAACGCTTAATCAATGCCCTTTTATTCCTTTAACCCTTGAATGGAGATGCCACACTACAGTATTGTGCCAGCATATAAGATACAACAAACACACCTAGAGGCGTTACCTAGCACATTGGTGATAACTTATTTTCTCCTCAAGAGACAAAAAAGGATGCTTGAGATGTATTTTTCATTGAATTAAAGCAACAACATAAAGAGAATATCATTATTAGCGTAATATAAAAAGTTTCGTCTATTGACATAACTACAATCAGGTCATCGCCATCTCCTCCGAGTTAGCAACATGAAAGAAACACACCTTTCTACTACGTGACAACAATATTGATCTTGCAATGTCATGACAACCAGGTGACAACGTTAATGTGCAATACTTCATAAACTCTTTAAACAACAATTTATTTTGATCTATTATTCACCTACAGCATTCTAATACTACAAAACACACCTAGAGGCGTTGCCTAGCACATTGGTGTTAACTTATTTTCTCCGAAAGAGACAAAAAAGGACGATTGGGATTTATTTTTCATTGAATTAAAGCAACAACATAAGGAGAGTGTCATTATTGGCGTAATATAAAAAAGTTTCTTTTATCAATATGATCATAATCAGGTCATCGTCATCTCCTTTCTGAGTTTGCGACATGAAAGAAACTCACCTTTCTACTACGTGACAACAATATTGATCTTGCAATGTCATGGCAACCAGGTGACAACATTAATATGCAATACTTCACTGATGAACTCTTTAAACAGCTATTTCTTTTGATCTCTTATTCACAAACATCATTCTAATATTACAAAACACACCTAGTATTCTACACAAAATACTTACCAACCAACTTGACGTGCAAACAATCAATGGCCTTTTATGTCGTGATGCCACAAACCATATTTTAATGTCTTTCATTTCAGATATTAATTGTGATAAAAGTTCTGGAATCTTTTGAACTATTATCATGAACCGATTTCTTTTAAGGAATTAAAGGGAGAAAGAGGTATTAAGGTGGAAGGGTACAATATGGCAAACATAAGATATGAAGACAATAAATATCATTTGATACAATTAGCAGGAAAACTTGAAAGGCTCTAGAATGTGTTGGTCCTGAATATGCAGAAAGTCAGAGCAGGGACTTAGCCTACTCTTAATTGTAAGGAAACGGAATACATAGATGTCCGAAAAAGGAAAAGTTCTGGATGCACACTGAAGGCAAAGACAGGTGTACTCTTTAAAATACATTCGAAGAGCCATCATATATTATACTGGGCATGAAAGTGAAATCAAGACAAGAATCGGAATGGCAAAGAATGCTTTCTCAAAGCTGAGCAATATCTTAAGTAATGGGAATATTAGCATGGAGACCAGGATGTGAGTATGAAACTGCTACGTATACCATGTAGTGAAACATGGACAAGAACATCGAATGAAGGAAGAGGTTGTAGAGTTCCGAGGATGACGAGGATTTCACGGACTGATAGAGTAACCAATGACGCAGCTTTCAAGAGCGCTAAGTTCGATAAAATATAATATGTGAGCTTATAATAAGACAGTTTTAGGGCATGTTCTTCGTAAATGTGGTTTGGAAAAGTTAGCTTTAATGAAGAGATGAATGGGGGAAAAAAACAGGAAAAAGGCATCCTTACTGACTGGCTAGCAAATCATGTAGCTGTTCATCATGTTTATCATGACGTGGAGCTGATACATAGAGCTCCGTACAGAGCGTTGTGGTACACAATGATCGCCTATGCCACAGGATAGGGCACTTACATTGATAGACCATCGGTAAACCAAATCGCATGTCAATACATCATCTTCCGTAATGTTCACAAACGATTTAAGGGAGACGACACTGGCAATGAATTACAGTCACGTAAATACGTAATTGGAATAGCATTGTTACTCTAAACTAGAGTGAGGTGTGTCAGCCATTATGAAAGTTGAATATTGTTGGTTTGTATGGAAAATATTAACTTGACGGAAATGGATGTTTTAAATATAATTGAACAAATTACAGGAAATATATCCGTGTTTGTGTAATCAATAAATAAATGTCCTTGACCTTTGCTTTGTCCCCCGCAATGAATATTTATCGCAACACTTGAGAATGAAGCACATGCAATTAGTAACCAATAAAAACCGTCTGAAGGAGCGAAACACAGACGGAACACGTGCCAATATTTCTGGAATTGTTTTCCCCCATAATCATGCTCAAGACTGAGATATGAAACCACAGAATGTTATTGGGATCGTGCACATGCATGTAGACGGCTGGCAGAGACAGCAGACACGCCTGTCAGAATGATACATTATACGCGCTGGCATAATTGCACTAAGAACACAGCAACCCGCAAAACCACGGAGCGGAACAACGAGATTTAGGCTGCGATCTCGTAGAGTCACGGCATCCCCGCATTAGTACAGTCCCACGCGATGGTATCCGGGTATGCCTGAGAGCGTGCCCGTTGCGGCCGACTGACCCACATAGCGCATTTAGCTTGACATGATCTACTCGAAGCCAGGTATAGCAGTAATTCATGTCGTCTGGTTTTCTGAATCATTCCTCATCACACAAAGAGAGTTATAGTCTTTGCACCAAGGGGGAATTGTTCCGCACACGGTCAATCATTCGCGCATGTCGAAACAGAGACAAAGACATGCAAAGCGAGAGAAGGGCGGTTTCGAAACCGAAATGTTAAATCGTGTTTTATTTATGTCAATCATTTGATTACCTAATTATTAAATCATTCCATAAATAAATCATCTAAGTTGACGTCCATCGACTATATTCCCCAATTCATATCTTGTCGACTCATTTAATGAAATAATGCATAAATAAATCATTGTTACAACCAAAATATAGAGATAACAATCACGATGTCACTTTTGTAAATTAATAACAACATATCTCAGGATCATGAGGATGTTGACGACTGACAAGATGTTCCTGACTGCATTTCAATAGGTTCCGGCCACATTTGGAATAGCAAGTCGCATCGTCATGGTGTTCACAAACTCTCTTTATGATAAATGTGTGCTGGTAATAATGATCTTATACACCGCACCTATTCGTGTACCGCTTGCCTCTCAACTTTTAACTCGTCTTTTCTCATCATATCCCATTTTATTTACTACAGCAAGAACGACAACATCCACGACGCACACCTTTCTCCTTCAGTGATTTAAGATATTCCATCCTCTGTGTGCCTCTGTCTGACTGTCTTCCCCTCTGTTTCACTCTCTCTCTCTCTCTCTCTCTCTCTCTCTCTCTCTCTCCCTCTCCCCCTCTCTCTCTCCCCCTCTCTCCCTCTCCCCCTCTCTCTCTCCCCCTCTCTCCGCTCTCTGTATCTCTATAAATCTCCCTTTCTCTCTTTCATTCTCTCTCTCTCTCTCTCTCTCTCTCCGCTCTATCGCTATAACTCTCCCTTTCTCTCTTTCATTCTCTCTCTCTCTCTCTCTCTCTCTCTCTCTCTCTCTCTCTCACTATCTCTCTATCTCTCCCTCTCTTCCTCTCTCTCTCTCTCTCCATTTGTATTTCTGCCACTGTCCCTGTCTACATGTATGTCTCTCTATTTCTCATCTCTCACCCTCTCCCCGCTCTCCTCTGTTCTCCATCGGTCCAATCCCTCTTAAATCTCTCCCGCTTTCTACTTACCTGTGAAGGATTTTCAATTTTTTGCTCCAAATATTTCGCCGTGCCTTGATTTCCACTCACATTAAGGATCATAAATTAATGACCGGGGTAGTGTCCTCTAAACCAAGTGAGAGGACACTCCCTTCTAATTTCATTTTTAAGAAATACAAAATGCATTGACATTGAGATCTCCATTTGACCACTCTCTGCAACATCTGCAGTAAGTGCTAGAACAGGAAATAGGAACAGGAAAATATTGAGTGACCAAAATACGGAAGTCATTAACCTATGATGACACGCAAAACTTGATATAAGGAACCCGATAAAAGCAAAAATACACATGGTCATATATCTCAATATCTTTACATATTTTCACCATGTACTTCACAATATAATGTTTACAAGATCATGCAAGCGCACCGAGCGAATACAATTAAATTGGGTCTTTGATAAACTAAGTCCTCTACACCTGCTAATCCGGATTTTTAAGAAAAAAATGGTAAATTTCTGGTTGGAAGTCTTAACAATTGAAGTAACCGCCGCTTGCTTGTTTTTTAAAAATATTTTCACAGTGTATACACAATTTGTATGGCATGATTCACGACTGCTTTATGGGATTTCTTCAGACGGGAATGGCCAGATAAGGGTTTGCGGCGAAAGATGAGGATTCTTGCCCTTGGCCTTTTAGACCGCAAGGAAGGGCCCGGAAATTGTAGAGGTTCCCATAAAACCCATGTTTCCCTTCCCCCTTTCTCCTCTAAGCCGTGACTTGTCCCTAAACCCTCTCCAAAGATTCAGTGTCAAACCACAAACGTTCCACGGCGTTGATGCGAATTCACGAAGGGAGAGAAGAAAAAAGCTCATTGTCATGGTTGTCACGATGTACAGCCCTGCTCAGACAACTCGCTCGTAATAAAAAAAAAAAAAAAACGAAAATGGGGAAGACAAATCAAATGCTTTCTTCTTTCGTTTCTTTATAGCAGTCATTGAAAGGTCTCTGTTCGACATGTAAAACAGAAACAACAAAACAACCTGTAACATTCTATGCCCAAATATGGGCATAATATGACTGACTGATGGGAAGATTGAATGTCGATTTACGAGGCATTCCTGAAGACCGAATGCGGATGATTTATTTGTCGAGGCGCTACTGCCGAGCGGGAGCCGAGGGACCACTCGGCCGGGTCGGGTCGGGTCTGGCCCGCGCACGGGCTTGCATGTCAACATCTCCCATTTCTGAGCCAATTGTTGGGATTACGAGGCGGTTTTGTCAAAACACAAACTTGACTGACTATTTTCGTGGATTCCCGATGAGAACGCAGCGATCCAGGCCAGCGAAATATGATATTCCGAAGTATTATTAGCCGCTCGGTCGGCGGTCACTTGTACTGTAAACCAATTGGAAGTTTGAAGCGCGGCCAATAATCATGTGCTCACCAATTGCCTGACATTAAACAGGGAGAACTCTTTACTCTCCACAATGTTCTCCTTTTTTTTCATGAATGTGTTGTCATGGTGTCATCTTTGCATGGTTCTGTCATATATTTTGCCCAAGTTATTCACGATTACTAACATGTATCCAATAGCACGGCAGTTTGTTTGGCACCAAAGAAGGTTATTAAACTTGAGATGCGTCTGACATCTTTACAAGTGATTTCATGTAATTGGAAGCTACCAACCATGGAATATCGTTCGCTGGCAACTACGATGTAACTAACAGCATGCACAACGCCATTGATACGGGTCAGGAAAATCAGGGAAACAATGTTTCCCTGATTCATAGCGCATATCCCTTTTACAGATAAATTAGAATCATTAACTTATTGCATGAACTACAAGTACTTAAACGGCATATACTGTACTGGGAAGGCAAAAAAGCCTTCTAAAGGTAATTGTTAGCAATCTTGTTACCAATGGTCTTATATTCATTTATTGTCCATTTTAGAAGCTTCCTGAAAGTTATTTGCCCTCAAGTGATCTACATTTGGAATGAGTGGTGAAATCACAAATCCTCAAAATGTACGGCCCGAACATTTTGAGAATTTAATTATTAATCATTCATTACTCCAAATGTGGATCATTTGAGGGCAAATAACTTCCAACAAGCTTCTAAAATGGACAATACATGAATTTAAGACCATTGATAAGGAGATTGCTAACAATTACATTTTGAAGGCTTTTTTGCCTTCCCAGTACAGTACATGCCCTTTAATGTACCATAGTAGGCTAGTTTGTGAAATATGAAACTTAATGGTGACACAGAATTCAAATACAGAAGAAAGTATACACTTGTTTACCCCTCAGTCTGTACTGCCTGTTTAGTGTAAAGTGAAGATAGATTTGTCCGTGTAATCTTCCATTTGTCTACATATTCATATCTTACCAAAAACAAATCATAATTGTGCTTGCTAGCAGCATTAAAATGATATTGAGGATTGTTTCGTTTAGACTGTGATGCTCAAACCAATTTTGTAAGTGCAATGGGCCTGCAGGTGCTAGACTAAATTTTAAACGACACGACCAAAACTCTTTATTAAATTTCAATATAAACCCATTATATACCTTCGAAGGCGGATATCCTAAGGGTGTTCTCAATGACCATCTTCCCCTAAACAATGTGATGTAACTTTAACTATAACTTTTCTACACTTTTCTCGTTTCCTTTTCTTTCGTTTCTCTTTATCACTACTTTGTGATAGTTCACAACTCTAATCAACACCCACCCTCTTCTTCTACCTCCATTCCATCCCATTTATTTTCGGTTTAAAACACCGAAAACTAAAGCTAAAAATAGTCTTGTGTAAGTGTTATAAAATATAAAAATTCACCTCTCCTTCTTTCACTTTGCACCTTTCTTTCCTTTCTTCACCCCATAAGTGGGCCAATTATCCGAAAGAATACAACCACATGGTGTTACGGAAAGTTTTACTATTTCCTAAATAGTATTTATTAATGTGATGTAAATACGGCATTTGTAGTTCAGGCCTGCAAAAACGATATACTACCTTTAAATTAATTTATCAGCGTATAGTAATTGTTGAGGAATGGCCTTGTTTTTGTTATCTTTCGGAACCCTTGTAAACGGATATCTCCAATGTCCCTGTTTTTGTTCAATATATGACTACGATGACTGAGTCAGCTCTTGATCATTGTCTGCGGAAGCCATCAGCTATAAGATGTGATGCGGTGTGAAACGGCTAACATAACAAACCACTGTACTTTCGAAATTTCTCAAAATAAACATTATTCCTTGGCAATGTTTAGATAATGTTGGATAGTTTCATAAGCTTATGGATTTCGTCTGATACAGCCCACTCATGGTCATGACGTTTAGAAGAAACTCCCCGATTAGCTACATTAGAGCTGTGTCGCGCGGGTTTGGTATTTCAAGGTCAATACGGTACAAAAATATCTATGAAATATAGTGAAATAGCGAGTCAAGACGACGTCCCCAAGTTCCCAAAAATCCGCGAACTTTCAGAAGATTTGTGACGTTGGATATCGAGGGGTGACTCTCAGGGAGAAAAATATTTGTCTTGCCACAATTCAACTGGACAGGTGGAGGCCTACAATATACCCTGCACAAGGGAAGCTTCGACTCAAAATAGAGCATCTCGCAAAACAAAATGTTGTTCAAGAAAGTACGAATGCGCGGTGGAGTGACGCCGAGGAATTTACCGGTCCGTAAATTTCGCAATTACCGCCATGAACATTGTAGAACATGACGTCAACGAGGATAAACTAATCATAATACATGTATATTGGTCATGTTGGATGTAAATAGTGATTAGTGTGCAACAAGGCCACTTAACAGACGTAAACACGAGTGGTTGATGTTCACTACGGCGTGATATTCCTACGTTGAGTTTGTCATTTCACGAGGAAAACATAGCGAAACATTACCAAATAAGCCCTGTATATATAAGTAAGTTGTCCGCGCGCGCGTGTGTTCGTGTGAGGTGCGCGCGTGTGCTTTTGGAGGGCGGTGGGGCAGAAATAGAGGGAACGAGAGGGAGATAACAAGAAAAAGAAAAGAGAGGGCGGGAAGGGGGGTGGGGTGGGGGGGGGGGGGGGGTGCGGGGTGGCGGCGAGACACCAACCCGCACATAGGCAAACACGCATCACACGGCACAATAGAATACCAGTCCAAGCCCCCCCCCCCCCCCCCCACACACACACACCCACATAAGTGAAGGAAAGTCATAGTACTGCCAAGAATGAGGGGGTGGGAGAGGGGTGCGGGGGAGGGCCGTCATTGTTCCCTCTTAAAATTTGCATATTGCCATTTCCTTTTTACCCATCTCCCCATTTTTGAATACTATCGATTCCAACGAAAATAAATGTATAAATCTAACGTGACACACCATCTAAATGTGTCTGTGTTCCACATGTCTCAACTTAGCTCCATTATTGTCGATTCTACGAACTACTAGTATACGCCTATACACGTGTCCGTATACAATGGTTAGTTCATCGCCTAGGCCTGACCATTTTCGTTAGTCCTTAATCCTCTGCGCATGTTGTATGTCTGATAAAGTGCTGCTTTATGGGGATTGTTTGTATTACATGGGAATAAAGTCACATGTGGCATATAAGAAAGTGGGATACAAAGTAAGTACAGGACTTCAGCCCACGCCGCACCCACCCCAAACATACACATGTATGTACAGTATGTCTAATCGGTCAGCCATTGTTGTAAAGCCATCACTCTGGTAACGGACGTGTCTGAAGCTCGCCAGACTCCAGCGGACATTCACCAACACACTCCGCACCCACCCACCCACCCACCCAGCCTGCACCCACCTACCCACATGAATCCATTCTTCCGCAAATTCGTCTCTTATTTGCCCCTCGCTTTGGACTAAATAAATAGCTAACCCTTCATTCCCCTACATGTGACTTACGCATTTTGTCTCTTAACTTTCTAATCCCAGCTCCGCACACAAGCTTACGGAATGTCGTTTATATACATTTACTGCATGGACACCCGAAAGGTCAAAGTTAAAAGCATTCTAAAGATGTTTGTTACGAAAGAGATCGGTGCATTTTTGTGAGCGACAATGATGTGGAGCGTGGTATACATTCTGTCTAACCTTCTTATAACACAGGTACCTACAAGAGGATATAATGTGATTTTTTTTAAAATCTAAATGTTAATACATAAGTAATCCAATAATCTTGACTCGTGAGTGCTTCCGTTTTACGGCCTGCACAGATATGTTCTGCATAATGATATACTTTTGGAAATGATATTAGTATTATCGTAGAGATCATGTTCATATCTTTTTCCACTTGGAACATGAATTTTGATAGATTCTTATATTACTTCTAGCAATTCGTTAAAGAGAATATCAATAGTAGAATAAAAAGATTCCGTTTTCACGAGGTATATCTACAAAAACAAATCCTAACAAAATGCATGAACGTATCTATACTAATATGAGTAAAGTAGCCTCACTGAACATGCTGAAATATCTAAGTCACAAACAAAATTTAACGATTAACAAATGAAGTCTGTGATCTAGTAACGCTAATCAACGTCAGACATACATAATCAATAATAAAACTTCATCTACAACAATTGAAAACAATATCATAAAAACAGGACAGGAACAGCAAGATATCCGTAAAAAGTAACATGTATCAACAAATTCTGCAACATTCTGTACACATCGACAACATAAAGTGTCATTAGATTAAAATTGGATCAAAATGTTATCTTACGCAATATCATATAGAATATCTTAGTCTTTCTTGAGATATGATTGCTTGTTTCTTCCTTCAAATCTAGAGATACTTTTATATTTCATGCTTTAAATAACAGTTGAACATCTTGAAATACGGAGGTTAAAAAAGGGCGCAGACAACTTTATACTGTATGTAAATGTTTAGCCGCCATCCCGGTTCACTCCTTTTCGGGTCAGACAGCACAATATATTGGATTTGTGTATATTACTGCTCTCCATGCAACATGGAATAGAGGAAAATAAGGTCGCTCGAGTTAGATGATGTCCCACACCACACACGTGACTCGAAGATATAAATATGTGACGGAAACTCGGCAAGTGTGCCACGATTCAGGATTCATTATACGGTATAGCTCTCAAATATCGAGGTGAACTATCCCCATGTGTTGGCAACAGCTGTAGACAATGGGTCTAATACCACTTACAGTGTGTAAACGGTACATCTCAGATGGTAGTATCATACCAGCTTCCTTTATACCTCTCTAGTAATACGCGTAATAGAATGATGTAACTGTTAAAAAAAAAGCACGTTACAAAGCTATAAGGTCACGCCTTTTCCTTCCATGATAATACATTACGTGTGTGCGTGTGTGTGTGTGTGTGTGTGTGTGTGTGTGTGTGTGTGTGTGTGTGTGTGTATGTGTGTGTTTTGTATGTGTAAGTGTGTGTATGTGTGTGTGTGTGTGTTTGGGTGTGTGTTTATGTGTTGTTTTGTGTGTTCAAGTATTTCTTACGTTGTTTACCATTGCTCAAAATAATCATCGTTATCTTGATGTAAGTCTATATGGTGAAAACCCATTCCACTTTATTCTCATTAAAAATTTAAGTCTCAAGTTCCTCGAAATCTGATACATTGTGATTAAAAAAGGCTTCACCTCCACGACTTGTTATTGCATTATTAATATACGATTGATTGATTTCTAGTAGGATAAGGGCAACGGCTGTTGATTGGCGACAGCGCGTGTGGTAAATACCAGAACCTTCGTTTAACAACAGGGGATTAGGAGGTTCAAGACCATCTCTGGAGATCTATAAAATTTCACCTCTTGTTCATTCAATATTAGCGAACGACTTCCCTGAGATGTCTTTCATATGAATAAATACTTGGTAATGGCACATTCAAGAATGGTCGTTTTCTTAAAGGGGTACCGACACCTGTCGTCCAAGTGCAATACCATTAACTGATAGATGAGCTGAACAAGTATAGTTTAATCGCTCACGAGTGAATGTGAACGCGGGTCATGAAAAAAAAAAACACACTCTGATTCTATTCGCTTGTTTCGAGCATGATCATGCCGTATGTCTCAATCTGTAGACCAGCGAATAACCAGATTACTTAGGACTAGTGGCGTTTATGTCGCGTTAAATGCCTCTGCATCGTTGTTTGCGTCGGTGTAAAATTGGCGTTATTATTCCAAGTTCGTGAGAGCAGTATAGTGAATCCAGAGAGGTGTTCCGACTCGGAATTTCTGTATAGAGCCGGTTAAACCCGTCAGAAATACCCTTCAAACTTACAGGTAGGCTATATGATACCAGATGAGGCAGGCACGCAATGGTGAAGGTTACTGATTTTGAGCACCCCGAAACATCCCAGGTTATCTCGTTAACGTCAGACTGTCAAGGCCGGTTGCCCTGTAAGGTCAACACACTTATTAGGCCACTGTCTTGCCCCCCTCCACCTTCCATTTCCTGACCCCCTCCCTAAACCACGATTTTCTCACCAATATTTACCCTGTTGGATGGTAGAATCTTCGAGTTGGTTTTCAACGAGGGGTCCAAGATTGTAAAAGAGAAGGGAAAAAACACAGAAATCCCTCCAATCATCTCAAATTGCATTCCTTGAAAATTACCTACCTGTGCTCTCCTGCTATTTTTTTTTTTTTTTTTGCGTGGATGAGTTTTACCTGGGAAAGAAACTGGGAGGAACAGAGAGAAAGCAAGAGAAAGAGAAAGAGAGAGAGAGAGAGAGAGAGAGAGAGAGAGAGAGAGAGAGAGAGAAAGAGAAGAGAGAAAAAAAAAGAAAGAAAGAAAGAGAGGTACATTGGTGAAATTTCCAGGGTTGGAAAGTTGACAATAGTTTTGAGTTGGAGGAACCCCGCTTGGGTTCTAGACCGCAGACATACCTCCGCGTACCTCCTCTCAGTTCCCTTTGCACATCCAGTCAAAGAATTACGTCGCTGATAACCAAGGCAGCATGTGTACGGAAAAGAGGGAGTCGACGAAGGGGGGAGAACGAGGATAGGAGGGAGGGGGTGGCAGGGGGACGGTGTGGGGAGGGGGGGGGTGGCCTTGTACGGATGACGTTTTGAAGACGATTTGACGTCAAAATAACATTCCTTTTCCAATTTAAATACGATTAAAACAAAGTTGACAAATACTACGGCAGACTCAAGGCGCTACCGTCTATATACAAAGGTTAGCCAGCTGGAGGGATTGGAAGAGG
This sequence comes from Arbacia lixula, assembly GCA_963669155.1. Classification (NCBI taxonomy): domain Eukaryota; kingdom Metazoa; phylum Echinodermata; class Echinoidea; order Arbacioida; family Arbaciidae; genus Arbacia; species Arbacia lixula. The sequence continues at coordinate 13,138,999 of OZ022576.1, read as the reverse complement.
GGTAGCGGTGGGGTGGCCATTGGAGGAGTGTAGGACAAAGAGAGGGGAGGGGGAGGGTCGGTGCAACATATGAATAGGGGCTGTATAGTTGCTTTGCTCTTTTGTAGCTATTACTAAAAATTCTTCCCCCCTTCCATGTCGTGCCGTATCGTTTCCTCCCCCTCTTTCCCCCTTTCTCTCTCTCATTCCATCCCTCTCCGTAAATTATATACCCCCTCCCTTTTCCACCCCCTCTCCACCCCCTCTCCACCCCCTCTCTCCCATTAGTGTTTGTACACCCGAATACCGAATCCCCTTAATTCCGTAAGATAGATGTTATTTTTATTCGAGGGATGATATTTGCTTGCGATCAGAGCTGAAAAGAAAACACAAAACATGTTTAAATGCGGAGCGAGACGAAAAAGGCTTGTTGTTTGCACGAACGGCTAAAGTGATACTAGCAAAAGCCACTTGAATTAAACGCATAATGAATTTAACTTTCTTGGCGATTCGCTCTCTTTCTACGTCAAACTAAGTTAATATTGCGATGCACGCTGTGGTAGACCTATTTTAGTAGTCTACTCGTTTGCTCGGAATGCACATCGATTGTTACGTCATACTGAGTGTCCATTACTATTCTACCGCGCGCCGCATGTCCCATCAAACAAGAACAAACACACTCAAAATTATGTCACATTTTCAGTTTCGATGTTGCTGGCAATTACAGTTGATTTTCTTTGGCGTAATTACAGTCAAAGTCCATGCTGTTTGAAACAACCGTATCACATTCTATTTTCGCTCAATAGCATATGTTTATGCAATAAAACTTCGATAATAATAATAATAACAACAATAATAATTAATAATGATAATAATAATAATAATAATAATAATAATAATAATAATAATAATAATAATGATACTACTACTACTACTACTACTACTACTACTACTACTAATAATAATAATAATAATAGGAGATCTTCGATACGATGTATCAATTGTCATTCTGACGTACACGCGCAAGTAAACAAAACTACACAGCTATTTCATAAATCATATTGTATAGACATTCCCCTTAAAATATGTCGTTCCAAATTTGCCACTACGTGCCTTTTTTAGGTGGCATTGCGACATTTCGGGAACGACATGATATATATGTGGATGATTGCAAAGTGTGCAGTTTTGTAAAAGGTTATGTGGTCGATTATTGCATCTCAATTCCCTCGGCTCCTAGAAAAGAGAAAAACATAAATACGGCAATAAGAAGGTCATGTCAGCTTATAGTGTTAGCGCAGTATATTGGAATATCATTACTTCATACCCGCAAATCATTATGTCAAAGAAAGCCAAAACGCAACTAAACAAATTGACTCGCACTGTCCAAGTAAACTGCCATCTTCTTGGAGTTCAGTGAGGCGATGTTAATGAGAAATATCAATCAAAAGGAAAACGTTTCATCAGAATAAATAGACTAATGGCAGTTGTGGTTCAATTAGCTCAAAGTAGATGGCTGTCCTCAATCAAATGTTGACAAAAACTAATTGCCATGCATCTGCCCGGAAGAGAGGTGAACATGTAATAGGATTATAGAAGTGGGCAGGATCGAATGACACATAAAACACTTTTGAATATGACATAATTGTAATGTCAGTCACGAAATGAGGGCGTGTTTTTTACGAACTGGTTTAGAAGAAATTGATGTTAAGGTTAAAAAAGGAGCCAGGTCGTGCATAATAAACAGCCTTACTTACGTAAGTCCGAATTGTGCAACGTTCCGAATTTATTAGACGTGCCCTAGAGGAGGAGTATCCTATCAATATATTGTATTGTGTATCAGTTAACGTGTATTCGAGATCTAATGCAATTTGGCAAAAACTACTCCATACAAGCAACGTAGATGTTTCACCAGAACTTTTCTAGTGCCCTAGAAATTCTCAGTTTCCACGAATCACCATCAATATTCAGATAGCGAACTTCCATCACCACCTAAAACCCTACCTCAAATAAAAGAACTGGTCTCGATCTTCATATTCTGCTGGTTCTACATTGAATGCGGGCCCAGGTGAGCGTGTCGGAGATTCTTATTGAAAATGCCCGATACTAGCCCATTAGACATTGTCGGACCAGCGAACCTCTCGCTTGGGTAATTTGGCGTCGAACGAAAAACCTGAATAACAATCGATGCGAGATCCCCGTTTAATCCACTATACGCCATTGAGAAAGATATGGACTGTTCCATTCAACCCTGTCTTAAAGAGAGAGTGTCCCATTTGCAGAAGTCATGAAACTCGGCAGGAATCAGCAGTATATCAGCAGTGTATGAAACCTCAGAGTAATAGCTTCTCAATCATTTTCAGGAAAAGTGAAACGCTTCGACCATGGTCTACATTATTGCTTCCATTGAACGCAGTACACCGTGGAACGGACGTGAGCGCGTCATGGTGCGCAGCGATCTCCGGTCTCGAAGCTATAGGCTTCGGACGACCCGTCCAAAACCTCCTCAAAGACCAGCGATCGCTATAATTTTGCTTCAAGTCATTATCCACTTTTGTTTTATCCACAATTGTTTTGTAGGGAAGTTTCGATACAGTATCTTCTTCAAGCGAATTGTATTTGCTTTGACCTTCAAAAGGGACATCCCGTCTTTACGGTCGCCGCAGACGACAAGAAATTGCCACGATTGCGCAGTCGTAAGAGCCTTCGACTGGAGAGTCAGTGACCGGATCCTAAGAATCATCCAGTCACAGAGTCGCGCAATTTATTGGTCAGGCCGTGTCGACTGCGGTGCCCTTTACAAATGTTATCTACTTGTGCTCACTGGGCAAGCAAGGTGGAATGTACCAAATCAAATTTCAGTGCCTCATTTGTACATCATCCTCAGGTGAAGCTTGTCCATGTGCAGTTCCTGTACTGCCTCATTCTACCTTGATTTTACTTTAACCTATGGCGGACAAACTGCTCCTTAGTATTGCTGGTGCCGAAATGCTCGTGTGACACACAAAGGGTTAACACACGTATGGCATAGACACCAGTTTGGATGTCAATATGATCTATATTTAGATTAGTACCATATGTAATACGCAGCCTCGCGTAGTAACTCGTATTCATGTTCAGAACATTACACAAATTCATATGTGCGTGTCCCATTAAGTTTTACAAATTACATTACAAATAGTATATGGTAAACTACCAGTGCATCAACGACAATGTTAATGTATGCATATTTTAGAATCTGTTGTATTGTAACATCCAGGTAGACTGTTGGGTCGCGGAAACAATCATCGTCTCCTGGGGTTGGATATCCCTCTGTAAAATAATCCTTGCTTTAAAAAGTTTAATACAGGGGAGACACTTTACATTTCCCGAATAATGTGGTATGCTCTCTGAACGCTATGTGAACAAGTGGGAAATCTCACTTTTTACAAGATTTATACGTCCTTGCATATCAAAACGTACTCCATTAAAACAATTACAGTTTTTTTAACGACTCTTAATCAACGTACCGTGAAACACAACTACTATTTGGCTGTACATCATCTTAATTCATCTTGAGATAATATTCAAATTTAGACAAAACATTATTATTCTTTCCAAGTATGTTATAAACAACATGTTTATTTTCACTCCAGATTGTCTTGTAATCCCTATTTGTTCAATAAAGCTCGCTTTTCGAATGATGTGTCTTTAATGGTTTCATGTTTCATAACCATTTTCCAAGCTGGAAACCTTACATTATTTTCTCATGGTTAGCCACAATGATGTGTGAGTACATTGTTTTTTGGCCTTAACTGGAAGGTTGTGGGTTCGAGTCCCACACCAGTATGTTGTAAGAAGGCCTTTCTTTTGTTTAATTGCGGCTCCTCCCTTCTGCAAGAAACACGTCTTCATTCAGATAACATGTATAAGAGAGATACACCCTAGACACATAACTCTTAAAGCACCACCGAGCGTGATAAAGACATGGTTTAGTTGGTACCATATTTCAATATAAGTAATACTTACGTAGTGTCTGATATATCTCTTTAATTTGAGAACGATACAATTAATTACTTCGACCTTTGGAACCGTGCGCAACTTTATCAGACCATCATACCATATCAGACCATATTAAAATTTGATTCATTTATAGTACCAAAATAATTAAGCATTGCTTTAATCGTTCTCGATGGTACCCTTTAGGAAAAGGGTAAAAGGGTGGTAGACGGGCAGTCTACACACCCCTATACCAGCACCAGCATTGCCGTGGTCGAGGGTAGGTGGGGGTAGCGTCGCCTTTCTGCGAACTGAGCTAAGAAAGAAACATTGCCGGAAGTTGCTTTTCTCGAGCTCTTGCCAGCCCGACCTCGTCAGGTATCGTGAGGATGTGACCAGGGTCTAAACGTGGACGCTGGAGAGGCTTGGATTACAGACAGAAGTCATTAAGCAAGAAGCCACCGTGAGCGATGCTACTTGACGACTACTTGAAGGATGAAGATTTTGTAAAAAACAACAACAATTGAACAAATGGACAACAAGCTAAGCACATTAAATATCGATAAAGTTTGTGAATATAAAACTAAACACAACAAAAAAAAGTAAGTCCCTCCCTAAGCAAAATAACATAACTTTTTATCAAAGAGGTTTTAGGCAAAATAATTTGGCAGGATTGTTTCTTAACTCATTGACAAAGTTGTGTGTGAAATTCACCTTAATCCAATTAGTCATGCATGAGTGGGAAAATTTTAAAGAAAAAATGTCACTTTTCAAATGTCACAAGGGTAATTTTGGGATTCTGTCATATGATTTTTTTTTGGTTGAGTGAGCACCATTTAACAAATACTCATCCCTCTTGAGTTTGAAAATCTTAAAAAACCTTTATTTTGGTGAAAAAATAAAAATCTGAATATTTCGACAAAGATGTAACATGACCTGTTATGTAAACTTATTAAGTCATATTCGTGCCATGGTTGAGTGAAAAAAACTTTAAAAATCGCACAATAAATGATAAAATGCATTGTTAAAACGGCAGAAACAATTACCCTTGTGACTTTTGAAAAGTGATATTTTTGCCTTTGAAATTTGCCCACTCATGCATGACTAATTGCATTAATTTTATTTTCACACAGAGGTTAGTAAATAACTTAAGGAACAATCCTGCCAAATTATTTTGCCCAAAACCTCTCCGATAAAAAGTGTGTGTGTGTGTGTGTGTGGGGGGGGGGGGCTTACTTTTTTGTTGTGTTTACATAGTGTATTTATTGTACAATACTCCTAAAACATTAGCTCTTAATCTGATTTCCCACAAAATTTACAATAAACATCTATCCATACAACACTAATCCGATTGAATCGTTTACAATGTGATATTCAAATTTACATGGCCAATCAGGGGAGTTTGCAGGTTACCAGACTTTACTTTTTAGACGATCCGCCTATAGAATGTACTACACTAACTAGAAAATACTACAACAAATGCCTTTAAACTCATGGAAGAGTTTAGACAAGGTGACCCCATCTTACCAAAGCTCTTGATTGCAACTATGGGGAATGTCTTCAGAAACCTTGATTGGCTATCAATGGGAATAGTAGTAGATGGCGAACACCTGACAGGTCTTAAATTTGCAGATGGCATTTTACTACTTAGCCATACACCTCAGGAACTGGAGAAAATGATCCGAGAACTAAGTGAAGAAAGTAGAAAAGCTTTACTAAGAATAAATATCACAAAGGCAAAGGTAATGATGAGCAGCAGATTTAAAGAACACACTATCATAATTCAGGGGAAGACCATAGAAAAGCTGGACAATTACATATACTTGGGCAAAAAGATCTCCATAGAAAATGAAACAGCGGGTGAAGTGAATAGAAGGGTCCAGTTGGCTTGGGGAAAAATTGGCAAGCACAACTTTATCTTTCGTGATGAAAAGCTCCTCCTTTCTCTCAAAAAACAGACTTTCAACCAGTACATCATACCTGTGCTCTCTTATGGAGCAGAAACATGGACCACAACTAAGATGCTGGAGAGAAAACTGACAGTAAGCGAAAGGGCTATGGAACAGGTGTGGAAAAAAGTATGATTGGTGTTACAAAGAGGGACAAAGTTAGAGACCAGAAGAAAAACCAAAATAGGAGACATGGATCATGAAATTTAAATTGAAAAAATGGAGGTGGACTGGTCATCTGGCCATGAAGAAAGATGATCGATGGACACATAAATTAACTGTCTGGACCCCCTGAGCTAACACCAGAGGAAGAGGCAGGCAAAGTAGGAGGTGGATTGACGATATTAGAGAATATGGTAGTGTGACATGGACAAGAACGGCACAAGATACATGCATGTAGTGTCCACATGTTATGCATTTGTTATTGTATTGAAAGTTTGTACCATCCCATGTCTCTCTTTCTCTCCCTCTCTGATCACTTACTTCCCCATCTCATCTCATCTACACTTGCAGGCACTCTGTTTGTTCCCACGGTCATTCTCTTGTGTTGCTTTGCTTCACCAAAACATTACAATGCAGATCAAAATGGAAAAATTACGAGGAGGCCTTCCTTCAGCAGTGGAGAGAAATAGGCTGGATAGATAGATAGATAGATATTTCTAATTAGGCCTGATAAGTCTACCATATTTTAAAACATTATGTAGACATTTTGAAACGGAAAGACTATTCTCAATAATGATGTTGGTTTCCACGAATAAGATGCAGAAAACGCATTTTAATCATCTATGTGAGGAGACGACTGAAGTGATAACTCTCCAAGCATCAAAAACTGAACGAAGAAAAGGGGAGTAACTTACGGGACTATCATGGAACAGGTGCCTGATAAAATTGGTCGGTGTGAAAGTGAGTGAGAGCGTGAGTTGGCGGATAAGGTGAGATAAATAGCAGGTAGAGGAAATGGCGAGTGTTTTCCTGAGAGTCGGATTCCCTCGATATGTGGCCCTTGTCTCGAAGAATGATGAAGTGCCAGAGTAGAATACAACTCATGTGGGACTCGAACCAAGACCCTAACCTATAAGAGACGATCATATAGAATAAACTCGAAGAATTAAATATAACAAATTAATATGTCTAAACCTGGTTACATATTACGTAGCATTTTAAAAGGTTAGAACAATGACGGAACAATGGAACAGGGAAGCACCAGTACGGCTATAGGCGGAATATGGTATAAATGGGACTGAGCTGTTTCTTTTATTTCCAGTATTGATAAAACAGGAATTTGTCAAATAAAGAGGTTATTATTTTTCCATCGACAAATATTATGGTCATGTTATGGACACACCTAATGAATGCAATGGATACTAATAGGCCTGCTGTAAGTATTTTATACGGCTTCAATGTGTTTTGCAGTACTTTCAAAAGGATTTCGCAGGTAGATTGTTGATCTGAACAGCATGCATGGCATTCTCTTTCTGTGCTCTGTGAACATAATTGCTTTCACTAGTTCATGAATTTGTTATGAGAATGAAATGGCAGATCAACATAAAGGATTACATAAAGGAGTGGGCGACATGATTGTTAACGGTTGATAGCCACCACGATTGAGTTTAGTACTAATTTGACATTTCTTTCAGCATTTGAAGTGATATAATGTCAATGAATCAATCCTTCAATTAGCAGCCACACCCGTATGCATGAATAGATTATGAGTCTTGGCAAATTATCTTTCCTTTTGTCACTTTCTTCGCTTTAATGATTTATTCTTCCCTGCTATTTCGTCATGAAAGCACTGTTTCCACATTTTGCTAGATGAATGAAAAGTTATGTAACATGCATGTTTGTGTAGCACATAATCTTCCTGTCGAAAAATTAATCAACAAACATGAAAGTGACGGTGGCGTAGACATAGACATTCACCTCTAGCTCATTCTCTCCTGCCCCATCCCCCCTCTCTCTACGTCAGGGGAGAAAGTTTACACTAACGATACCCCTGATTACCACCATTTCTGTTGTTGTCAGCAAACCAATAAGTCCGGTGGACAAGAGAATAGAGTAATAGAGTTTCAGAAACAGAACAAAAAGGGAAAAACGCTGCGTCATTAGGTAGCAAAAAGCGGGCAGAAATTCGACCAATATCTGGAGCGTGCTTGGTTGGATAAGTCCGTCGCTAAGACGTGGAAAGGGCTCAAGTTAGCGTTCCGTTCTCTCCCGGGGGTCTAGAGGGGGTGACTCCCCTTGGATTGTTTTTCCTTTCTATCTTTTCACGAAAAGGAGGAGTAGGAGAACAAGAAGGAGGAGGAGGAGGAGGAGGAGGAGGAGGAGGAGGAGGAGGAGGAGGGGGAGGGGGAGGAAGAGGAGGGGGAGGAGGAGAAAGAGGAAGAGGAGGAGGAGGAAGAGGAGGAGGAGGAGGAGGAGGAGGAGGAAGAGGAGGAGGAGGAAGAGGAGGAGGAGGAGAAAGAAGAGGAGGAGGAGGGGGTAATCTGCTTAGAGCATGTAGAGTGTAGGTGAAAAGTGAGGGTGGGGAGAAAGAGAGAGACACATACATTCACACACAGATAGAGACAGAGAGAGAGAGAGAGAGAGAGAGAGAGAGAGAGGAGGGGATTGGGAGGAGAGACAGAACTGAGGAGAACATGGAGAAGTAGAAGAAATGCAAGGAAAGATGAAGAAGCTGAAAGAGGGATTATTGATGGCAACGTGATAAAATATTTATTAAGATTTCTCACAACAGGTTGATATTTTTGAACATGATTGTCCAGGTTATGGCCAGGAAACAGCCATTAAACTAAACTATTCACGTGTGCCGATACGACTGGGACCAAAACAATAATGAACCATAAACAAGAGGAGAGGGGTGAAATGGGGTGGAGGGCGGGGGAAGGGGGGGGGGGCGGCTGAGAGGGAGAGGGAGAACGAGGGAGAGAGCACAAATATTTCATGCGCTTACACAACGCCATGAGAAAAGAAAGGGAAAATTCATGCGTCTAATCTCGTCATTTCATAGTATCTAAGGCGAATTGATTCCGAATTGTGCGTGATGACCTCTTGAGTTATCTTGTTGACCCTCATAATCGGCTCTCTCGCACCCCCCGGAGGCAATGGTATGTCCTACCGTTTAGATCAGGGACTCCGATATTGGATTAGGTGCATTTACTCTGAGAGAAATATCATTTCTTTAGAATATCCACCTTTTTCATCTTGTATATTTCCGTCATTATTATTTTCCGTCGCTAACCTTCCCGTTTCATACATTTGAATTTGAATTATATGGTCACTTTTTAAGCCTTAGCCGATTTTGATACTGGAAGTATATATGTAAAGAACATAAATAGGATATTTAGTATCATGATAATTCTGGTAATGATTTTTATTTTAATCATTAATATGATTATATTGTTATCACTACTATTATGGTAATCATGAAAATAACAGTACTGATTACATATCATAGTATCAATATCGTTATGACTGTAAGTATTAATTACATTTGCTCCTACTATTATCATTGTTGATAACAATCATGTTTAATTGTTACGGACATAGCAAGTCATGGAATTATAAACGTCTACAACAATTAAGGCAGGGAAAGAGACAAATAGGAAACAGGTTTGATACATTAGAGATGATTAGAGATGTACAAAGAATGTACATCAGAATGCATTACAAGAATTCACCTCCAACTTGCTCTCGTGTATGGGACGAAAGGTACAAGTGTCTTCATGGTCTCGGCCATATAGTCACCAACATCCGTCCGCCGTTCGCACTTGACGAGGACATACACAGCTTCCATGTTGCTTAAAGTAACAAGTTGATATTTGTCACGAACTTGGAATGGGGAAAGTCGAGATGGAGAATGCAAAACATCTGGGATGGATTGGACCACTTTCGATGACGTCTTAGGTGTTGTTAGGAAAAGTATCATTCTTTGCATAGTCTCAGACTTGGCATGCTTATAGGGACTACCGCGACAGTCTTGTTGTTAATTTCATATCCATGAAGGAGGCACATGAAGAAAGGCAGAGAGAAAGAGAGAGAGGGAGAGAGAGGAGAGATGAGAGAGGGAGAGAGAGAGAGAGAGAGAGAGAGAGAGAGGCAGAGAGAAAGAGAGAGAGAGAGAGAGAGAGAGAGAGAGAGAGAGAGAGAGAGAGAGAGAGAGAGGGAATGGTGACAATGAAAGGGGGAGAGGCGCAGAGGAGAGGAAGAAAGGAGAGAAGAGGGTGAGGGAAAACGGTGTTGAGGGACAGAGATAATGGAGTAATAAATCAATTATGATAGATCAATTGCCGGATGAAATTCAGTATCCAAGGACTCTATTGCAACTTAACACCTCAACTTTTCTTAACAATAGCGTCGAGAATAAAAGTTTACACCCCTAATGTCACCCCCTCTGCAGCCATTCCTCCTCCTGACATTGCGTCATGGGGGGAAGCCGCTTTCAATTGACAGATACTACTCGCAGATAACTCAATTCTAAGGGCCAGGTCGTTGAGAAGACGTTGGAAAATAATATCCCAAAACTGGGATAATCTTCTTATATTTTTCTCTTCGCTCTCTGTCTCTGTTCCTCTGTTTGTATCTACCGCTGTCTGCCTCTCTCTCTCTCTCTCTCTCTCTCTCTCTCTCTCTCTCTCTCTCTTCTATGTCTGTATCTGTCTGTCTGTCTGTCTCTCTCTTTATCATTCGTTCTGGTTTGTCGTAGAAGTACGAAAAAAGTCGGTTTGAAATTTAACGGCTGAAATTTTTACATGTACATAAAGCTTCAACATGCTATATTCTTAGAAATGGTCTTGAATCACACTTTCTTCAATTCACGATCGTGATAGACGATTTCAAATTTTGAGCTTGCAAAAGGGACGGACAATCTTTAATCTTATAAGACGGGTTTGTTTAGATAAAATTTGCACTTTCTATCCATCAGTTATAGTGGGGCATGTATGCAATTGGCCTCTCTATATTCCAACAGCAAAGCTACACACGTCAGGTTTACCCAAGTCAGTCGGTACAGAACTTTCATGTTCATTTTGTTCAGCGACACGGCACTCTAAACTCTGCTATAACATTACCAGAAACAAGGGCTGTTTGGAACACTTCGTTTATATAAATCACACTCTCCCGAAAGCAACTATTTTAGGAAGCGCGTAAGTGGATAACGACCAAAATCCCTCCCTTCACTTATGTGATAAATTATAAAGAATAACTCGGCACGTAGAGGTCGCCTGAACCATGTGAACAGTTCACGTTTAACAGACGGCACTGTGACAGATGGATTTGCATCAACACCGGCTAGGTCCTCCACTAGGGTGTTATTTCAGAGAAGATTGAAGGTCAAAATCACTGCCTCTATTTTGATCCCTTTTAGTTCCTTAAAGTCATTAGATGAGTGGAAGGTATCGTGCACTATAGATCAAGTTGATGATTGTGGCGTCAAGGTGGTAAAGGAGACACGTGTCGTTCAGTAATGCTTGTAAAGACAATGTTTTTTTAAAGACGTTCTTAATCCTGATTATTCTCAATGATGTTTCGTTTTGAGACATTTATGAGGGATCACTTTAAAGTGCGATACCACGTGGCTACTTCACTTCCGGCTCCTCTCACCCCCCACCCCCTTCCCTCATCTCTCTCTCCTCTTTCTCCTCGCTTTCATTTCTTCGCTGTCCCCATATCCCTTCTGCCATATTTACGGAATTCCCCTTCCCATCTTATTGTTCTCTCCGTCCATTAAAATATTGTTTCTCCCCCTTTTCCCCTTCAAATTACTCAAGTTCAAACCGCATGAAATATGAGGATTTAAATTTACCGCTGTTGACTATGAAAACCGCCCTTCACCAACAAAGCGTTTTGCGACCCTAATGCCTCCAAATATGTCTCCTTTTTGTGATTTCGTAAGACCCATGTAATTTTGTGACAAAAGAACTCACCACCACCGACCCCAGGAATAATTCAACCACACCCTTTAATCGACCAGACACTATTGTGTGCGAGAAAACGTGTGACATTCCGTCAAGTCTAAAATATATGAAAAAAAATTCCGCCATCCCGCGTTCGGGTGGGTCACACTGACAGGACTGCTGTCTCATTGTCATTGGCTCTCTCTCTCTCTCTCTCTCTCTCTCTCTCTCTCTCTCTCTCTCTCTCTCTCTCTCTCTCTCCAAGCTCTCTACTATCTCCCAGCTCTCTTCTATCTCCCATCCCCCCTCTCTCTATCTCTCTCTCCCCATCCCTCTCTTCATCTCTCTCTCTTTCTCTCTCACCCCATTACTCTCTCTCCATCTCTCCCTCATTCTCTCTCTCTCTCTCTCTCTCTCTCTCTCTCTCTCTCTCTCACTCTCTTTCTCCTCTGTTCTCTCTCCGATGGACGTGTCCGCCCCCATGGTGACCAATTATTATCTTCTTGAGCGCAGGCCAGCGAGACACTTTGTCTGGACGTAATACGTCACGGAGAAATATTTCCACTATTATCATTCCCATTGAAGACTACAATGGGTAGCCTACTCTAAGCTAAACTGCTCTTGCCTGACTGAACATAATTTTATTGGCACGCGAGTCGTGTGAAAGCCTCACAAAAGATGGCATGTTTGAAATTATAGCGGCAACAAGGCCATTGCAAAACTACTGTAAAATATTTCCTTTAAAGCTTTTTTTTTTTTGCCTATGTAAACCTCGAGGACGTTTTTTGTCACCGCGAGCTTCCGCATATAGATCCAGAATCACAACACAAAACCTGAATCTACGAAATAGTTTTGTAGATTATTGACCTTATCAATACTAAAATTACTTGTGTTGGTTTTTTTTCGGAGAAGTGTACGTTTCTATTGAAAGGAATAACACTACAATGGCAACATCACAATGTGAAAATTGCTAAGCAAATTATTAGTATTTGTCATTTCATAGGTATGTGGTACTTGTTTTATGAACTGCAATAAATTGAATTCGTCTCAATTTAATACAAAAATAAAATCCTGTGATATATTTTAATTTTCAATCTATTTAAACCTTTCTACGCCAGGTATATTATGCAAATTGTATGTGTAAGTTGTGAAACAATGCGCATCTTGCAAACATATAATTAATTATTCCATGTTTATTTTACACACATGAAATACCAGTTGGTTTGATTGCCATTAAGTATAGAAAGAACCTAATGTTTTAAGTGTTGCATCAGAATGTAGAAACCTGCGGCCATATTCATGAAACCTTATTCCCCTAGTTAGTTACTAAAATGAATGTAGTTTAGTTACTTACTAGGCTTAGTAAGATTTCATGAATATGGCCCCTGCTGGCCCTTGTATTGATAATACTAAAAATGGAAGAGTATCAATCAGAGACAGAGGGATGTTTTTTGTCTATTTTGTGATAAGATATAGGTACAAGGGTAAACGGAAGACATTACCATGATCAGAGTCAGCTTCAGCTTTCCTTTTGCACTTTTGGATAAAAAAAACTGAACGTGGGGGATGACTAAAAAGTGAGATGTCTCTCCCTCATTACTTGAAATGCTAAGTCAATAGCAAGTTCAATATTTCACTAATCTAAATGCGCAACCTTTGACATAACGGTGATATTCACCGAACGCCATGTCGGAAAAAAGGATATTATGCTACTATCGTTTACCCCCTCCCCATAAAGAAAAAAAATAGAACACAAAAGAAAGCAAAAGATGTGCGTGCTCCGTCTGTCTATCAGTATGTTTCGTTGTGCTTTAACGTATTGAACACATTAGGAGGAATGTAGAGGACAAGAACCTATACACATGTTTAGATCGGAGTCGGGAGGTGTGTGAGTGTGTGTGTGTGTGTGTGTGTGTGTGTGTGTGTATGTGTGTATGTGTGTGTGTGTGTGTGTGTGTATGTGTGTATGTGTGTGTGTGTGTGTGTGCGTGTGTGCGTATGTACGTGCGAGGGGGAGGGTGTGTGAAGGTGAAACCCCCTCCTATCCACCCACCTTCCCTTACAAGTTCGCCCGCATGTTATCATCTTGTCTCATGCAAAACAACGCGAAGTTCAAGGAATACATTCAAGTTATTCTCGAAACGTTTCCTGTGTTTCAGTGTCGGTATCAACCCTTTTTCTAGTTCGAATCTGGCCTACGTTTGTCACGAAGGTCATGTCAATCAATCATATATATATTTGATGTGTAGACCCCCTGACACCAATTTCTTTTTTACTTTTATTATGCTTACAATTGTTACTCTTGACTAAACTTTATGACGTGTTTGTTTTAAGTTTTCAGTAGCATCAGTACAAATTGTTGTCACTCTTTCACCTTCGTTATATTTTCCATGTTTGGCGCTACAATATGGGCGTGCGTATTATTGTACGCAATTATAACAAATGTACAAATACCATTAATTAATGACGATATAAATATCATATTGTATTTCGCTAAAGTGTATACAGGTAGTTGCTATGACAACAACAAAACAGGCGTGTACTCTCCTAGTTAGTAGTCCATATTGTTGATGAATTACGATGAATAATAAGGTCAGTAGGAGGCGTCGTAGATCAATTTACTCTTTGTTATCTTCAAAACGTTGCAATGTTTTTATTTCCAACTCAAGTTCAGTTTCTAAACATATCTATTCCGGTAAGGTGCCGGTCATAATTGTCGCGACGTTGGGCGTTGCTAGCTACTACCACTAACTCATACCACAACTTGTGCTTGTTTGTATCGTTCTCAAGGATGAGGATGACTGAAAGGTTCCGGTGAGTTAGACTCTAATCGATTCACCGATACCCCCACGGCCTTTGCCATAGGCACGATAGCAACCATTTCCGACGGCCGTCGAGACGGAACAAAACCGACCTCCGTGTCAAGATCATGTTCAACGTCTGACCAGATAAAAGTGCTCAAATAAGGGGGATGTTTTGGTTTGGTAGCAACTATTATTTTCGGTGACAGAAATAGAGGCGGAAGCTGTAAAACGCACATCAGCGACTAACTTCCTTGGTAGTAGTGCTTGGGGTATCGCTTGGCACTGCTACTGCATTGCATTACATTGCATCGGACTTTACCATAGAATCGCTCAGACGCTGCCACGCGCGCTCATTGGACGGCGTTGTGCGCACGCGCAGTAAGTTGATAAACACCGCAGTGCTAGTGATCCCCGAGCCCAGTGCAAAGCTTCGCGTGGAGGGACACTGGTATTTCATTCACGCAAGCACCACGCAGAAAGCAACCGCAGGTCTCCAATATCGACCACTCTTCAACGTTATCTGACGACTGTTTAAATCCACTCAGGTCGGTTCTCTTGGAGTATTAATATGGTGCACGATCGAGTAGAAAATGAGGATTTCTCTACATTTCAGCTCATTTCATCGAGGAAAGTCGTAGCAGGCTCATGATTTAAGCGTGTCATTTCTTTCAGGAAGCATAACGAGGCTGCATAAAATGAGGCGGAGGGAATATTTCGCATAACCGGAGTGTCATATTTATACATGTTTGACTTGTAAGAATTATCAAATTTCTCAACCAAGAGAGATTGAGATCGCAGAAGAGATTATTCATTGCATTTTCTCCCGGATCATGAGAAGATGCTGTTGGATTGAAACGAAAAGCTGCTTTGACGTCAGATTAGAAGTCGGTATTATCCCAGCTAAGTGGCGCGTTTCTTCCGACCAACCCGGAGACGCTCCTTGTCTTTCTTCCCCTGGCGCCCAGACGGTATCAGCGCCACCATTTCTTCTCCGGGCGGAGGAACGACGGCGGGTCGGGACACTGTCCGCGCAGGTGGACCAGGAGGGAGCCTTCAGGACCGGCGGTGGGTCAGCGGACAGGGCAAGAGCACTGGTAGACGGTGGTGGTGGTGGTGGTGGTGTACCTGTTCGTCTTGGAGATTCCAGCTCCAACTCCAGCTCCGCGCCGTTGGGAGATTACTCGCGAAGAAGATGGAATGCACGAGACTTTGCTTAGCAGGAGTGACGTTATCCTTCATCTTGCTTAGTAGCTTGGTACTCAACAGCGGGTGTTGTCTGGCGTATGACCACGAAGCCCCCGGGCCCGCCTCTATCAGGCGGAGAGACAGTGACATGCAAACGTTGTTGGACTTAATGGATTTTGCTCAGGAGGAGGAGGAGAAGGAGAGACATTTACATGAAGCATACGCAGACCAAATTCATCACCAAAGAGAGAAAAGATTCCCAAGAATAGTAAGTATTATTACCAACCCTCATCTCAAATGCTGGGGGTTACACGTTGTAAATGTGTAAGGCAATGTATGACATATTATACCACATGTTCACATGTTATTGTTATGTAAAAATATTTTTTTGGTTACTTAATCGTAATTTCGCCATCGATTGTGCCATGTAGATCAGCAGACATTTATAAGTAAGTTGTCATCATTTCGATCGCTATTTTTTATATGATGTACTGACATTTTAGAACAATGTGCCCATAAGTATTAGTATGATTAACATTGATTCGCATCATGACAAAATAGCCTTAGCGGCAATATTATTATTCGGGGTGTGTTCATTAACGGAATTCCATTCCCAGATGAAAACTGTCGTGACATTGAACTTCTGAGTATCCCACCCAGAATAGCGCTCGCTCGCTTGCGCTCTTTCTCTCTCTCTCTTTTTTTCTTTCTTTCTTTCTTTTTTTCTTTCTTCTCTCTCTCTCTCTCTCTCTCTCTCTCTCTCTCTCTCTCTCTCTCTCTCTCTCGTACGCACGTTCCGTCCCGCATCCCATCGCTTATCTGTCTCCACCCCTCTATCTCGCTGTATGTCCCCCTGAGCTAATTCGATCAGTCCTTTCTATTCAAGCTCTTTCTCCATCTGTCAATCTCCCTGTCACGCATACCAACTTAAACATGCGTGAGTAGGTCTGTATTTGTCCATTCATGAGTATGTTCCTCTCAAAATATTGATTCATCGCGCTCTTTTGTTCCGTGCAATAAATTACATTTCCGCGCGCGTTTGCAAGAATCGGATCAATACAACGAGATAAAGTCATAATCTTCGTAGGGTATCTAATTAATATATACTGCATTAAAGAGCGATGTTAATGATAATGGGTAATGCATTGTTGTATCTTAAGTAGCATTACAGTTATACCTAATGTTCTTCATACTCGTGTTCGCCCTGAAAAATTGTGATAAGTTCTTCAGATATTTCGACAATAAGGCACATATACGCTTTTGAGTCGTATTAGTGTAATCAAATGAAATTCCGGGTTTGTCAGTAGCTTAGCCGGCTTTTCTGGCATGTCTGTGGTAGTTGATTAACACTTTAGCCTGTTTGTTTATCTCGCAATTAGCGGTGGAACTTAAACGAACTAGGTTGGTAAGATGAGCGCACACCGGCAAAATGATTTGTGGACCAATTAAGTTTGACGAGCCAGGAGGTGTTCTGATTTCGTGCGGATTTAAAGTTCAGAAGTGCGTGTACTCATTTGACAACCCGTCCCGTTATCTCTCAAGAGCGCATCTTAATTGTCCCGCGCAAACGGGCCTGTCAGTTAAAGCCCGTGTTGACAGCGCGGTATGCCGCTACACACGTGTTAATCTTGCCTGTGATGTGGAGGGGACGAAGGAGGAGGTTTAGGAACCAGAGAGGCACGGGCAACATAACAAAGCCCCGAGGGGAGATCTGAGTGAGGAGAAGAAGCGTAGCACACCTTTCGCATGGCAATGCGTCCGCCGTCCGTCCAGACCCATCTACATAGCGATGCGCTATTAGATGTAACCGGTGACAACGCAACAGACACGACAAGTAAACACGCACCTTTAGATATCCTTGGGGTCGCCTGGCTATAACCTTTCATCCCAACCGCGGTATGCGGTTGGGGCCTCGATTCGCCACCCTGCCATCTACATCTATCTATCTACCGTCCAGCTTCTCTGAATCCCTCACCTTTAAGAACCTCCCCTTTCTTCGTTTGTGATCACCCCATGATTACACGATTGTGTCTAGTTTAGGGCCAGTGTAACTGCACTTTTTAATCGGAGGGGTGCTACATTCCGACATTTTAGCACAGGGTACCCCGATATGCAGTATTGTGCAGCTTGCGGTTTTCGTTAAACATAATTCCCTTTTTCATTAATTTTTCTTTGAAAATACTATGATGATATCAAATGCAAGTGTACAATAACATAAATACGCGTAAAGTGACAAATGTATATCTCCACTTCTGTTAATATCCGTTGATCATATTTCGTATTACGTTCACTTTAGTATTATGGTCTTGTTAGTGTTAATGTAATTGGGACATAGAATATCTTCATACGTATTTTAATTCAGTTTTAATTTGAAAGCTTATTCTTTAGATCCTCAATTTCTCTTGGGCACTGGAGTTTTATCCCCATGGTTTTCAATCTCACTTTCAATTGAATACTAGCTTCAGGGAAAATTTTGATTTCTCGAGAGGAAGAAAATGAATATCTAGAGAATGTTAATAATTATGATTGGCCAGAGAGATACTCCTTTTTCTGAATAACATTGAAATCCTCTGCAGGGTTGCGACTTCTTCATTCCCTTTGCTGTTTTCCCCCTGAAGTGGATGCGTGTCTAAATATTGACATGAGAATCTATTGTGTTGCTTGTTGAGCCGCAGGAATTTTGTTTGATGTTAGATAAGTGAGGGTGAATAATACAGGACAAAGACGAATTTGGAATCGTCAATACTATTATCCATACACTACCCCCACTCCCTCTCTCTTTCCTTCACTCTATCTCTTTCACTCCCTCTCTCGTCCACCCGAGCTCCCCGAGCGCATCTGGGCTCAACGAAAATCGCGACAGTCTAGTTACGAAAAATTACCGGGACCAGCTAAGGATCCACGCTTCTAAGCTAAAACGTGGCTATAAACCCGCCCCGCTAGGCTATAAGCTAATATAACGGTAAACCGTTATGCGTGTAACGCATAGGTGTGACAGCCCTTAACCGCACCGCGTACCGCGCACCTGTTCGAGTCTATAACGGCCATTAGTAGAGCAAACGCATGTTGTTTGGGTGCGAATTATAGACGGGATAAGGGACTTCCTCTTGCCAGCGAATGTCACTCGCGTTATCTTCAGCATGTCATCCGTCTTAATAAATCATTCCGCATAATCTGTCAGTACAGACTGCAGAAAGAGGATGCAAACGTTGCGACTAATATAAATCAACCCGTACATGCTTGCCTTAGTCCTGCCCTTAAGTAGGGTGCTTTGGGAGTCGTGGTAACAGCATCGTAGGGATGATGCGAACATAGTCCTGACCCGCCTTACCGCTTCTTAATGTCTCTAGGTAGCAACCCTGCTCATGTGCTGTTGATCCGACCGCCTGTCAGTCATATTAACTAGTAATGATTGATTTTTTCCGTGGGATGTGGGATATTTCTCTCTTGTAGAAGAAATGGCAAATTTCAACATGTATAATGATTAATCAAAGTAAGAGTATTTAGAAAGGAATTGTGCCTCTATAACGTTTATTTTGGAAATCGCTTTCGCTGACAACGTATTTCTTTTACCGCTGATTGTGATATAGAAAAAAATGTGTGCAATTCCGTCAAACAGCGTAAATCATATTTGTATTGTTGTATTCATGTAAGAGGAGTCGCCCGTAGATCTGTCAAACATCCGAAATTGTAGTCTGGGTAAGTGGAACGTGTCATTCGATAAGTCACGCCCCGAGAATCTGATCTACATATGGACATTAAAGCGCATCACCTGTGCCTGTCCTAGATGAAAAGCGAGCTACTGAGAAAAGTTTGTTGTAATACTGGAGAACATATACATGAACTCAATAAGAGATCGAGAGTAAGGTGGCACGGGGTAAAGAGTTACCACGTTCAGTTCCTTCAACCCCCGGTGCAAGATTTAATCTCGCGGGCTCCGGGATATAAATGATGCAGCGCTTGTTATGGTGCTCGGGCAATAAACGTGCCATCCATATTTGCAAAGGTCATAAATTGGGGGAAGACTCCTGGGTCTTGGCTGAGACACATGGCAGAGCATAGAGGGTTGCCGACGAATGGGGCAGGGGGCAGCTCGCTGTTGTTTCAAGTTCAACTAGGGTATGTGTGGGTAGTAAAAAGTTTTGACAGCACCGTTTACGATTCTGGAAAGAAAAATGTGCGTATCGCTTGCTTTTACACTAAATTTATGACGATTTATGTTTATATCTATAGCGAAGACACGACTCCAGTCCTCGTAACATTGTCTTGCTATTTTTCCACCGATGCGTCCGCATATTCTTTTAAACAAGGTTTACATAGATCGTTTGAAGTACCTAGTACCAGCGTTCCAGCCCTGCCTGTAGTTTGAGGGGGTCTTAAGTTCACCACTTGCTGTCAGCACCCGGCATTCCAGTTTTGTTAATGTTAATATTTGTTAATATTTGCCCCTGCGAAACCCCAGTGTATTATCCGGTCTGCTTTCCAATCATGTTACGGCAGACACTTGTTTTCTTCTCGCGCCGTTTACTCAGACCGGTTGACACCACTCGTGAATCACGGGAGGCAGCATGGAATGCCTATACCTGCCACCGTGTCATTTATCGGCTCTGGCGCTTTCATGAGACGCTCCTTTTTTCTTCCATTGGTGACAGACAGCACCTCAGTTCGTTCTTGTCTGAAACGTGTGAGCCATGAAGGTAAAGGAAATAAATAGTCTGTCAATTAAATCTGGCAAAAGATGATAAAAGATGATTGTGTTGGGGTTTGTCTATCATTCAAAGTCATGTCCTTTGTTTCCCTTGCAACGACAAAAGATGCGTTGTTTTTTGGGTTTCATGGCAAGTTTTTTACGCTCTTTATGTTTTTCTCTGACGTATCTGATCGTCTGCACTGGCTCATACGTCGTATGAGCAGTGTCGACTTTTTTTTTTCTCAAAACGGGTCCCAGGCATTGAAGACTTTCTCATCAGATGGAACGTGCGTGTCCATTTTAATCGGTAGTGCCTCGGTGTTTGAGAAACTCGGCGATTGGCCTCCAGAAAGGTTCACCACCTCTTCAGTACGAGAGGCTCGTAAATGCCGTATTTGGCGTTGTGATAATATGAAGGGTAAACGTATTGATCAGAAACACAATTGCTCAAAGGAATATAAAGAGACCAGAGGTTAGATGAATATAAGTGAATCTTTAAGTTTAACTCAAGTGGCGTTTTCAACCCGGGAATCTCTTACGACAAATTGTCACTTAGCTCTCGCAACTTCCTTTCGTGGAGAGGTAAGAAAACTCCTGTCGCCCCATAGATATTCATATTCCATCATAGTTATTACGGCGATGCTTATTTTGCACGGGCTTACGTTTAAATTTACATTTTGGAAAATACAACAGTGTAGAAAGGTCTTCAAGCAAATTTCTGGAGCAGTCACGGAAGCCACATATGTAAATCTTCGTCTCACTTTATTTGTGTTGGTGATGTATACTTAACAAAGCGATTAGCCTCGTTAACGTCAGATTCCGACTCTTGGTAGCGACGGGAAAGCGAAAGAATTAGTTCCCTTCTTGGTGGCGTCATCCTATTGCTGATTGTTTGTCTTTTGGCGTACGCGTGTAGGTGGTAAGCTTCGGTTTTAGAGCCACCATCTCTGCGGATGAAAGGAACTCTTTATGGCCAGCCTCTGTGTACATGCGAGAGAGTTGGTGGATCGGACCTACTTAATAGACATAATTAAGCTAGACCATTGATACTAAGTCGATTGACATACAGGAGTCAAACGGCTTTGCCTAGATAAGTCCTTCAGTGAAGGGCGAGTGGATTGTTTGCGCTGAAAAGCTTGGAATGTTTGTAGGTTTTATTACCCCACCGTCACTACACTTCGTTATTCAATAAGGCTCAGTATGAACCTCACGTAGAGACGGATTCAGGAGATACAGATGTAAGCACGACAACATAAAAAAAAGACCAATCAAAGTGAGAAAAAAAACCCTTCTAAAGATTTTTGCATGATATCGAGAAAAAAAATATGGTGATAATTGGGACTTGAGTCGGAGGAACAATGGATGAGATAAATCGGTGCCAGATAGCACAATGGCTTCGGAATGTGACCGTTTTCTGCGACCTCAGATCAAGCGCCTTTTGTCCCGTCAAGAGTACAAAATATGTGCATGAATCGCCTATAAATGATGGTAAAAGTCGAGGTAAATACTTGTGGATTTTCCCCCCTAAGGATGGATTTAAAGCTAGCGAGCAAGTATCAAACGGATCTTATGACAGTATAATAACAGCCCAGAATGTTAATGAAGCTCCTTGGCTCGCGGTACAGCTGGAGTCTACGGAAAACATCGTTAAGTTGGGTATTTGTTGTTTGGTGCCTGTCAGGACTATAATTGCCTAATGTCTATTTATGTCGAATGAGACATCTTAAGAGCAAGAAAGAGAGATACAATGTGATTTTTTTTTATCCAGACACAACATCACATTGCCTCCCACGTGGAAGCCCTCACATTCCCTCACTTTCCCGCACAGGCACAGGAGGCTAACAAGACGTTTCGATCTTGTCCTGACTTTGAAAAGTTGAAGGGGGAAAGTACAATCAGGTCCTGTGGGTTCAAATGGTTATCGCGATCTGGGCCGAAGCGAGCAGAAGAAATATTGTTCCATTGTAGACGTGAAGGAGAAACAAAAGTAAAAAGATACGTGATTATGTCGTGCTGTGAAAGAAAAAGGGCATGCGTGATGGATGGGCGCGGTAAATGCCAACTTGATCAATTGGTGTACCGTCACTCCGGACCTAGAACCGTCAGTCCCAGGATTTACATTAACTCCGAGACAAGATTTACCCCTCGGTTTTCAAAATTTAAAAAGCTAATAATGACATTAATGCCTGTTCATTGTGCGAAGCAGAATCGAGAGGTTGTCTTATACTTTCATTGGTTTACACAGACAAGTTCTGAATTCGTATCAAATGCGAAATTGTACTCTCTGCGGGTGTTCGTACGTGGTGAAATGTCGTAACGAAAAACATATCCGGCTTCGGCATTAGCTTATCAAAAAGGAATATGAATAATTTGAATACCTGATTGGTTGTGAATGCATTCAGTCATTTTGGAATGTATCGACAGTGGAATGGTGACCGAGCGCAGACTAAGTATCGGTATGGCCATTACGTACAAGCACTTTAAATGAAATTGTGCGAGAACAAATATAGTACATGATAGCAGAATAAAGCTGAGGTGTACATTCTTAAACTATTATATGCATTCCTTTTAAAACAAGTTCTTCTTTGGAATAGAACTACATGTATAATTATTTCAATACGACAGACGCCGTTAAGAGGCATTCCTTGAAGTCGTGGGCTCGTTCATGCGTGAGGTAAAGCCATATTTTACGAACAGATTTTCACCTCATTACGCTTTAGCGTTATGCCTCATAGAACGTTCTATTTTGGTAATGATTAAGACACTCCATCACCCTGCATCTGTTTTCCAGCAACACGGTTCATACCCATGTCGGACATGCGAAAGGGCTACGTCCGTGACGCCACCAGTAAACTTACACGTTGATCGCCACAAAAAATGGGAAATTAACCCTATCGGTACCATAGGTGCATGTCATGTGTGGGAAGCGAATTGGCCCTTTCTTGATGAGGTAATGCGGAGGATACTGTATTGGCGTGGTGTTGTAAAGACGATGTTGAGTAAGAGCAATTAGCATCGGGAAAAGGAAAGGACGAGGAGAAGCAGGTAATGAGGGCACGGTGACTTAGCTCAATGACATATCGGGTTTCAACGTGAGGTGAGCTCGGAATGTGACAGATGTCCGCTGACGAGTGGATTAGTTTCATATTCCTCGCTCTGCTCGTGTTACGAGGACATGCATTGCATGGCGGAAGCATTCTCAGGGGATGTGAGTGACTCTGGTGGATTCCTGAGGAGGGAGGGATGGGGGGGGGGGGGGGGTGCACTGATCTGATGCGGAGGGTGTTACACGTAAAGCGACCCATGCCCATACATATCTCGCAGAGACTTACACCAGTGAACACTGTCATGCTGAAGGACCGTACCTCCTAAAAAGTGCTCGCATCAACGAGGAATGTCTAAATATATTCATTGTTTTACTCCTCCATCCGCTTGTTCAGAGATATGTTTTTGTGGTTATTTCATAAGCTTTGAGGATGAAACTTGGGGGACCGCTGGTGTCAGTGTGGTCAATGTCACATCACAATCAATTTGTCTGGTATTATCGAGCGAGTATTTATTTGCGGGTTTGGGGCAATGCCAGTCAGCATGGGTTCCCCTGCTAACCATACCAACTCATCTCCACACGCGCACATCGTGCACGTTGGGCGCTAGTTCCCACCGCTGGGGCGCTATTGTCTGAGAAAGTTCAACAGTGTGACAAGACCAATTTGGAGTGTGGGCGGGGATTATATCTTGTTTACCTGAAAATAGCAACCAAATTCAGTTTTCAAATGGAATGTTCTTGTTGGTTTAAGGTGCTTTCGTGACAGCTTAATCCCACAAGTTGTGTCCAATGTCAGGGTGTACCATGTTTTGTTTTGTTTTGATATAATAGTCTTATATAGAAAAATTATTCATCTAAATCTTGCGGTCAGATCTTACTATTTCATTTCAACAAAGACTTTATTACAGGGTGTGTGTGCAGAAATGCCGTTAGCTCAATAGAGTTTATATTTAATGAATAACCTTTTGTAAACGTGTAATGATGTGAAATTATGGTCTCATGTATAAGCCACGGGGTCAGGTCCTACTCACTCAACAGCTTAGTCCAAATATTGTATATATAATCATATCTATTATTATGAAAGTACATCAGGCTGATGCAAATACAACAGTACGTCTCAACCATCGTGTCTTCAACCCTGTCAGTATTAAAAGTTTGTGAAATATGTCAATGGAAAGTCAATGGGCTTTTCCTGGCTTGGAAACCGAGGGGGTTAAACTGACAGCGATTGCACTTGTTGTTGTCTTAGAAGGTACCTCGAATGAAGCCGAGAGGGGGATATCCATAATGTGTCCCCCGAGAACGCCAGGTAGGGGGTTAGAAAGATGGCCGCGGCACACTCCGCGCTGAATGAGCCGCACGCACGAACATTCAAAAAGAAAAACGAGATCGAGAGAAAGAGAGAAAACTCACAAATATGCGACCGACAGACGCCTGGCCTTGTATTCAGAACCCCAAGTTCAGACTAGCCTATCGATTCAGACCGGGTTTAGCCCGCCTTATCGCGGAATGGGAGCATATCTTTGGTGGTCCATGGGGAGGGTTCAAACAACAAGGTCCAAATGTCGGTATGTGGTATGTGCCCATGTTGGTATTTGGCATTGTTACGCGACTTGTGGATCATTCGATTGGGAGGTATATATGGAGCACATCATTTAAATGTCTATGTTCCGGGAAAATCGACAATAGCGACTGATAGCGAAGGTCCAGATGATTACACAGGCTGGAATGTAACGGCTGTTGTTTTGATGCTGTCTGCGAGGCTTTTATCATGTTTATGGCGGAGACTAACTAACTGTATATATAGCGTGTGGCGACTGGAGAATAGATAAAACGCACCCCTTGTAACAAAGGAGACGAAATAAGCGTTTCACCGTGCCCTGTCTGTTAAAATCGTGTCAAGGCTAAACATATATTATTAGAAAATGGTATCCAGATCTTTGCTTTAATGGCGGGATAAGCTGTACGCCAACAATCGCTAACATGACAGATTTGGAG
Organism: Arbacia lixula; assembly: GCA_963669155.1. Taxonomy (NCBI): domain Eukaryota; kingdom Metazoa; phylum Echinodermata; class Echinoidea; order Arbacioida; family Arbaciidae; genus Arbacia; species Arbacia lixula. The sequence goes on along the minus strand of OZ022576.1, from coordinate 13,113,482 downwards.
AATAAATGGGTCGAGTGCGGTTCTCTCTCTCCCTATCACACACTAAGCGAATGTTTAATCATGATAATGAATGTTTTTGTACGAGTTAGGCAGACGGCACACAACAAATAGAGAATCATGTCATCCATCGCTTCATTTTTATTGGGGCAACGAAGCATGTCAACGTCAAGCGGAGTGAGTCAAAAGTTGCTTAGATACAACAAACAATAAATAATAATTCGGCAGAATATTGCATATTGATCGTCACAACCTTGACACTAGCAGCTAAGAACAAAATGAACTGCTCCCTTTTTTTTTTGGATTTTGGGCTGCAACAATCCAAACCACGACATATAGCCGTCACTGTGAACAAGCAAGCAATCTGATTTATTAAAATCTCAACCGTTACGACAGTCTTTCTAAGTCGCCGAAATGCCTCATGTTTGTCGCACATTTTATTGCGTCGTAAGATGTCGCCGCTGGGGTTACAGCCGATGGACTGCCAGGGAATGTTAGCACAGTGTACGTTTCGCATAAAATAAATTGTAACTATGCTCAGACGCTTGAGTTCCACAAACAGGTGGCAATGAACTATCTATATCGTATTTATACTTTTTTGAGGGAGGAAGAAAGATAAAGACAGACATACAGATATACCAGACATAGGAAGAAAGAGAGAGAGAGAGAGAGAGAGAGAGAGAGAGAGAGGGAGAGAAAGAGAGAGAGAGAGAGCGAGAGAGAGAGAGAGGGAGAGAGGGAGAGAGGCAGCTTGATAATACACTTGATAAATACACGAAATAACGACCAACCCACCTCCATCATTTCCAGATGTATAATGGTTCATTTATGCAAATATTACGTCTGCACGAATTTGTGCCAAATGAATTATTGCCACGGGAACCGTTACCTCAGGCAATGATATCATCTTGTGATTGGTTTCATGGAGAGCAAGAATGAGCAAAATGGTTTCACAGGCAAACAACATCTGCACGAACATATCGAAAGAGTTGTTCTACTATACGATTAGTTCCGCTTTTTCCTTCTTTCAATGCCACTCGCCCTTACTTGGAGCAAGGCCGAGGTGCCGGCACCCTTTCCTTGACAGACGGTTTTCATCTTCTCGGATGTGTACATTACTGAAGGAATGTTTAGAAAGGGTTTCCGGAACTAAACCGCAGATTTTGATTTATTCGATGTCTTAATGTGAAACATCCACCAGAGAATGGATAATGCGGTCTTATCACAACAGACGAATGAATGCTTTATACAATGCATGTTATACATGATGATCAGACCCTTCGGGCGTATAGTTGTAGAGTCAAGTTCGCTTTAGGGCCTGATACGTGATATTCCTTAGATGGGAGAAACAGTATTTACAATGTGTCGGCTTTGGAAAAAATGAAATTGATTGGTTTCCATTTATTTTTTTATTCATTCCGTCTTCCTTTACCAGTGTAGCCCAGTCAGTGAGCAAGCACTATTCTTCCAAGGGCTCCTGGGCCCTTGTTATTAAAAGGAGACAATACTCTCCATACAGTTACAGGTGATCCAAATTTTACCCAGTGAAGATATCTGTGCATGATTGCGTACGTCAGCACCACCCCGTGTCAAAATATGAACTACGCACTATTTACTTTGCGCTATATATCCCAAATCGAGGGTTTAATCGTTTCTGTCAACAACTCCTAAAATCTTCGCGGCACCCCGGTAAATGTCTGATGAGACGCGATCATATGCTCGTTGATATATTGTTTGAGCACGGCGGAAATATTCCCAGCACGATGAGGGGGGCGTTGAACCTTTGTTGTCATTGAACTCAAAGGGAGAGAGAATGAGGGAGAAGTTAAAGATGAGTGCCATCGGAAAGCTAAGCTCAAGCGCGCGCGTTCAGTAAAGGACGACAATCATGAGGGCAAATCTGCCTCCCCCAACTTTTGCCCTGAGATAACCCCGCTCATTTCATGCGCCAGTTCGGCACACTTCCGCGAAGGCATCTTAAGCAGGGACTCACGTGACCTGAATATCAAATGAGCTGATCACGGTTCGTAGCTCCGTGACGTGACGCTATTTGTCGTGTACAGAGCTTTAATTATTCAATATCTGACTTGAATTCTTCAAATACCAGCGTCTATTTCTGCCACCGATCTATTTCCTACCTCTCGAACGCCGAGCCAACCTGCATGACTTCGTTCATTAACTCGCAGTGGTAGACTCGACGGCATTGCAATTTCCTATGTCAGATGTGTGCAATGTCCAGGAAACAACAGTTACCGTTTCATGATTTCATGAGAATCCTACATTGTATGAGAATGTCAAATCTAAAAAGAAGAAAACATATCATTGGTTACAGGAACCCGATCAAGGTTTTGTGGCTTTTTGCTTACTGCGCGAAAAATAACAATAAGAAAATAACAATAACAAAAATGTTTCTTCCCATCAGCTTGCGCAATCATTGACAATTGCTGATTATATCCGGGTTGTTTTTTGATAGATTAGGTCTTTAATAATACATGTAGCATCTCTTCCAGTCATATTGTTGATTGGCTAAAAACGACCTCGAGAAACTAAATTGCCAATTTCCAAGTGTGTCGCAAACATAATAACCAGACATCATTTGCCCTTTGTCTATCGTGGAAGAGGGAAAAAGTACAGATACATATCGTTCAGTAGTGGCCAAATTCAAGGGACGCTATCCTCGTAGCGAAGATGACATCCATTGTCTTCCAATCATGATAATCATGATAAGTGGGGTGCCGATATAAGCCTGCCAATTCCGTTGAAAGTGCGAGTTCCATTATAGTTTTCAATTATACGTCGTCCGTCCTTATTTGTATTCATGAGGTTACGGGGGAACGAGGGAGGTGGGGGGGGGGGGGGGGGCATGAAGGAGACGTGTTCTGCAAATGAAGGATGGTAGGAAATACGGGTTGTTTCATAACCAAGAGTAATCGTTGTATATAGTAGCAGGGAAGTAGTAGGTAGACGTTCAATATTTAAATCGCACTTGACGTCACAAAATTAAAACTGATAAAAAATCAAAACTTTCTTGGCCTTTGACGGATTATCGTCAAACTTCTGGTTACATTTTTCTTTCACGTTTTTGCTTTTGTTAAAACCAACTTAACTTAAAAATCGATTTCACTTTAAGGATAGTCTCGACGCCATTCCCTTTATTGTACCAGGTGTGAGTACTTAGTTTTGCGATGATCATCCTAACGAAGTACTATTACTGTGATATAAAATGTGTGCCAATATGAAAGCTAGATGGCGCTATGACACTAAAATCATCTTAAGTGTTTATCGGCGAACCATTTCGTGAACATCTCACTCTTAAACTTCCATCTCGCATCCAGACACGTCAACACTCACAAATGAATAGGCTACGTAGCACAAGTGGATGAGAATATTCACCTTAACAACACCCCCAAAAAGCATGTGCAACACAAGATAATCACAACTTTTAAAAGTAATCAAAATAAATTATTATGACTTTGTGACATATGTTTAATTCATTCCTTCGCGAACACGGCAGGAATGTCTAAATCACACGAAAGGCGAACCCAACGATAGATCTCCGGGAGATGTTGACCTAACTGGTAGGGTCCATGATTAAACCGGTCGACAAATGGCAATTTTAGCGCCAAAATACACGTGATTAACCTTCACATAGCCGTATCGACCGGCGGCGTGCCACCTGCCAACCCTCTCACACATAAATCTCCCAAGTTCAGCAGCTTTCACTGCGAAAAGGAACCACGTTTATCACCAGGTGCGCCGCCGCGGAGTGAACGAAATGGCTAACTGTCGATGTAAATTGGAACATTTCTGAATGAAGGGCTTGTTATTCGTCTGCGCCTCGCGCCGCGTTTTATTTATTTCCACCCCCTCGCGAGCGGCCCGCTCGACCGAAAGTGCATCCTTTGTTTTTTAGCAGACCCCAGGTGTCACGTGGAATCAAAAGTGTGCGTTATTTCTCGAGGTCTGTTGTTGCTCGTGTTGGCTCGGCTCCCGGGAGGGCACGCACGGAGTCGGGCTCGGCCCCGATCGGCGGGTGTGCTCGGCTCTTATCGTCACGCACGAGCTGCCACAAGTTTAACGAAATTGCCGAACCGGAGGCTGGCGTTCGGCATTGGGCGTGGCCGCCCTGGTTGGTTCATAAGAATAAAAAAAATCAAGCGCGTGAGACGTGGAAGTCCCTGACACCAGAAAGAAATCACAGTGATCGCTCATCCTGTTTTTAGGATAACACCACTGTGATATAGTGCGTATCTTTCGGGAATGTGTCTTGTTGTTTCGGTAGGGGAGACATTCTGCAAGGTTTTCTGAACGGTGGACAGGTTTGACTAACCATTTCGAAACAATGGTAGTTGCGTTGCCATGAAGAAAGTTGAATGATTACTGTAACACCATTTATCCATATTAATGTCATACATTTTTATATATAATAGTTACAGTTGTCAACCTCCAGTTATATTTAACAGTTTCAAAAGTTTCTTGAAAATTCACAGACCATGCTGCCTATCAAAATAACCTCCTCTGTCCCAGATATTAATAGAAACAACCTTCTACTTGTTTACACAAATTGGGGGCTGAAACCCAAACTCCCTCCTTCATGGGTGGATATGTTTACATTAAAAGTAGCCAGTTTAGTCCCCTTATCAGCTCGACCTCCGTTGGGTTGTATTGCTTCCTGCCCCAGTTTACAAAACACCCATCTTTAATTCTGCCTCCTTTAGATGAAAACCCCAAGAGTTGGAATCTGAATTCATTCTTCTCTTCTCTGCCTCTTGGCGTGAAGACGACTTTTGCTAGGTCTCCCTAGTCCTCCCTCTTTAGGGTTTAATATAGGACCGTCTGCTGGGAGTACCATTGAGTTTTATACCATTGAGTTTTCTACCATTGAGTTTATACCATTGAGTTTTCTACCATTGAGTTTTCTACCACTGAGTTGCTACCTCCGAGTTTATACCTCTGTACATTTCAGTCTTTGCATATGTCAACTTTGTATGCGGAGTCATATATATACTGTATAACATCTTCCATGTACAACTTGAACGTCAATAATAAATTCTCTATTGACTACTGGACAAGAGCGTGTCTACTTCTTCTATTTTCCTCATTTGAGAAGAGTAAGGGTGTATATACCAGCCACGACTAATTCTGCCTCCTTTAGATGAAAACCCCAAGAGTTGGAATCTGAATTCATTCTTCTCTTCTCTGCCTCTTGGCGTGAAGACGACTTTTGCTAGGTCTCCCTAGTCCTCCCTCTTTAGGGTTTAATATAGGACCGTCTGCTGGGAGTACCATTGAGTTTTATACCATTGAGTTTTCTACCATTGAGTTTATACCATTGAGTTTTCTACCATTGAGTTTTCTACCACTGAGTTGCTACCTCCGAGTTTATACCTCTGTACATTTCAGTCTTTGCATATGTCAACTTTGTATGCGGAGTCATATATATACTGTATAACATCTTCCATGTACAACTTGAACGTCAATAATAAATTCTCTATTGACTACTGGACAAGAGCGTGTCTACTTCTTCTATTTTCCTCATTTGAGAAGAGTAAGGGTGTATATACCAGCCACGACTACAAACAATACATATACACTCTTACATTACTAACAAGTTAAACTGCAGATAAGTACCCGATAAAATATTTTTTTAAAGGAATGGAAAAGGAAACAAATATGGAAGAAACTAGTTTGGGAGAATTTAACTGTCTTTCCTTTAAACAGAAAGAAGGAAAAACACACCTTTTTTCATTGCAAGGGGAATCTTAATACATTCTTTCCTCTCAGCTAAATACGCCCCTTCATTTCTCTCTCTCCTTCTCTCTCTTTCTCTCTCTCCCTCTCTCTCTCATCATTTCGATTAATTACAATTCAACGAATTACTGCCAGGGGACCTGCGTGGTGACGGGCAGCAAAACTCTCCTCCGTGCCAAGATGGATTTCCATGCCAAGCAACAAGCATAGAGCCCCTCCCCAACTCTCGCTCATGTGCCACTGAAAGGATTTCCTTTATGCGTTTTCATCGACTAACAAGCTTGCGGTCTAATTCGGCGAGAAAATGTCCAAATTGGTTCATTAGTTCGGCGTCCAGAGTGCGAGGATTAGTCCAACTCGGAGCTAGTGCCAAACATCAACCGCCATTTATAGATTAACATGAGGAGAAAGTGCTCATGAATCATTTTTTCAGACTATAAGAATACTTCTGAAATGAAAGTGCGTTTGCCCATAATCATGTCAGTGCTCAGCTTCATATTACAGTTACAATTAGTTTGTCATGATGCGAGTTTGTCTTTTAAGGGTATCATTGTAATAGCAATTGTGATAAAAGAGTGTTTTGATTCTTTCTGCCACATTTACTTAATTCTGTTTTTATCTCATTCTTCTCTTCCTCTACAGCCAATGGGAGACACGTGTAAATCAAAGAAAGACTGCTCTCGGACACATTGTTGCGCCAAGAAGTTCGGGAGGCCGGTGTGTCGGCTGAGACCCACGTTAGGGAAGACGTGTCGACCCAACGCGCAATCGCCGATGGACGGCCATGACATGTTCACCTCGTGCCCTTGTGCCCATGGGCTACGGTGCTGGAAAAGGAAAGGCAAAAACATCGGGGTGTGTGTATAGTGAAGAGCCCCCATCCCACCCATCCTCTTTACCCCCCCCCCCCCCTTTCCCCCTCCCCACGTCCCAACTTCACCGTCACCAACACTCCCCCACCACCTATGTTCTTCACGTGACTGGCCTCTTGTTTCGTTCGTCTTTTTTCCCCGCTGTTTGCGAGTGACGTCTTGGACGTGTCAACGAAGAGACAATAGTTGGTGTTGCGCAAGAGAACTCATGGAAATGATATGGCGAACGGAAAGACAACGGGACTCACACGGCTGGCACAAAGCGGAAGGATGGATATTTCAAGAGGTTTTATTTTTAAGTATAGCAGGGAGAAAAATGACTTTGCATTCGCCGAGGGTATAGTCAGGACAATGATTTTATCTCGGTTTTCCACGTTTCGCCGTTCTCCAATCCACTCCGTCATCGCCTACTCGAACTAGATTTAATGTATTAGCACGCAGATCTCCGCTCCCTCCCGCACGACGGGCCGTGCGTCGTTGCTCCTACGAGAACAACAACAAGCTCCATCTTTTACCGAGCTCAGGTCCTCTAAACAAAAAAAACAAGAGGATCCACGACGATCTGGAGCGAAGACGAGGGGGAACTCTCATGTGACGTGCCACAGGGACGCATCGGTGCATTGGAGCACCAGCTCGTCCCTACCGAATGCTTGTACTTGTAAGGACGAGAGAAAGAAAACACTTTGTTGACTCGTAAGATACCCTATCGACAATAAGAGCCTGCATGGTCGCGGCAGTGTGCTATCTTCTTTCGTAAATATAGAACAAGTGCCGATCACAGTAACGGCTTTGTAATGTCCAGCAGTTCTTGAAATACAATCATATTTAATCCCCGATAAAGTATAATATGGCGTGATGAAATCCATTCAACTCATGGGTCTTAGATGGCATTATGCTATTAACGTTATGTGAAGGGCAGTGCGATTATCATGCTTTAATAAGCCAGAGGTATTTTTATAAAGCCGTGGGAGGTTCTAAAAAAATTACTATTATTTAAGCCAGTAAGGCTGTTGTAATGCGTTGATTCAGATGATAATCTGGACATTACTTACAGTACGCATAGGTCACTTTGTTGTGGCCGAAATCTTTTCAGAAAACCCATAGTCACTACAATATACGTACATATCAATATTTACAACGTGCACGACTTTCAAAGAATAAATAACTAGGATAAATAGTGTAAGGGAAAATTATGTCAGTGCAGAGGTTGTCTATCATATGCTGGATTGTTATTGAAAGATCATACCAAAATACACTGGGCCTTTCTTGTTGAAATAATAGCAACCATGATGATAATGTTCATGCAGTTGTAAGTCGATGATATGAATAGATTGTCAATTTATATGCAGATAAACCTACGATTTAAAATGATGTTAGATCAATTCTGACAAGGTCAACTAGGGAATGTGTCACCTTTCTACGAACATACTGTATCTACCAACAGGCTGCATTGATTTGATTTGACGATTGTATCCTGCTCCGCAAGGATATGATGGGTCGTAGAGGGATGATGTTTAGAATCTGGTCTTAAACGAACTAATGTTCAGAGTTACTTGCTTGTTATGTTCAGTTATCTCGTCTGCCTCATGGTGGTAATACATGCACTACAAGCTGTGCGCCTTAACAAGGCATTGTGCTAACATACTGCGATGTACGATCATCACGTTCTTCATCATCAGCAGCATGATTTCTCATGACAATTCTTTCTGGTACCTTGGTATCAAGAAGGAAGAACACTTAACTTCAAACGTGGTGCTGTACTGTTCTTGTTGGTTAGGATGACTATCAATGACGAATTAGAAATGTAATGAAAAGAGATATACATGTGAGGGATAGAATAACCGTGTTTTATTTGTAAGATGACAATCCTACTAATGTCCATTCAATGAATCACACATATTATGGTACAATTGCCTAATCGGTGATGCAAATCAATGTGTGCACTGGCGGATTTTCATTTCAAATTATGCATTTTTGTCATGTAATACGTTGTAATATCAAATCACATGTTTTCATCGTAATTCACTTCCCTTCCAAATTGTCCCAAGAGTCGCAAAGTGCACTTTGCGCGAAGAATGCAAATTCACACTGGAAAGGCAACAAACCATGAAATAACTAGAAATTGCTGAAATTATGCGGTGGTATTTTTTGAGAAACGTGTTAATACCTTTTGACAAGATGATTATTTATAATCAGGCTCACGTCCTGTAAGTTTCCTGCCAGAAAAAAAAAAATCACAGAGGTCAGTGATTATTGAAAAAAACACATATTTTTGAAGAATCAAATTCAAAGCTATCAAGAAAAACATATTTGTATGTGCGTGAAAAGGCTGAAATCTGCTGAGCAGTTATTAACGAAGTATTCATTCTAAATACCTTGCTTATGTTTTATGGTATACACACACACACATGCACACACACACATATGTGTGTATATATATATATACATATATATACTCTAGTTTCATATATATGTATATACATATATATATATATATATATAATTCTAGTTTGGCTGTAATTGCACGAAATGTCCATTACATTGGAAGAAAAACAGGAAAGAAGATAACCAATGATGTATTCAAAATGTATTCCAGGCGATCGTAACAATCAGATGTAACATATGAAGCATCTTCATCCATATAAGATGTCTTGATAGGCCTTTGATTAGATACAAAAGAAATTATGCCTCTATTGACTGCCGTCTCACCGTTCTATTTGCCAAATGTAATTGAAAGGGTTCTTGTATTCATCCACTGGAAAAGGAACTCGCTGACATGATAAATGTCATGCTAATTGATGGGTGCATGGATTTTATTGCACTCTTACTGCTTAATCGTTCATCAACCACGTGGTCATTTTGATCCCACTCATGTCATATGGAATCCAGTTTAATTAACATTCCGCCAATCCACCCCCTCCCACTTTTAAAAGTGTATTACCTATAACGTAATCTATCTCCATAGAAGGCTACTGGAAGAGAGAGAGAGAGAGAGAGAGAGAGAGAGGGTGCGTGTGTGCGCGCGCGTATGTGTGTATGTGTTAAGGTAGACTTTAACTGGCGTATCTCCTTCATGTCCTCCCCCTACCTCATTTTCAATTTGGACGTGGCGCAGTTTCATCAGCGTGCAAACGCGTTGGAGACTGATGCCAAACTGATAAGCCCATATTGCCGCCATCATGGCGACCAGCGAAAAGTGGGTGTCAAAAAGCAGGATCTAGGTAGAGTATCTAGCTGAAACGAGTGGATTTTGACAATGACAGGAACAGCCTAAGTACGTGGTTAATTCTTGGCTTGATTTTTAGTGCGGTGCTTTCCTATCGTTCTAAAACTTTCTTTCCTCTTTTTTTCAATATCCTTCCGTTTTGGGCCAGTCGTGTACATTTTGGGTGTAATATTTTTGTTCGCCGTATTTGATGCGGTAAACTTCAGCAGTTGTTAATATTTATTTGCGAGTCAAAAAATTTATTTATGGTACATATATATTACTCAGTATTGTAAGTTATTATGGAATATGATGTTGTAAAACAAAATGGTCTCACTGCAAAAATAAAACGACAAAAAAGTATATTCGCAAACCTGCCTTCTACCATCTATTTGTTTGTGTTTGTTTCCATATCTACATAAATAGGCTAATAGAGTACTTCGTTGAGTATATTATTTGTAAATAGTGCGCATTCATTCCTTAACACACTTTCTTTTAAGACATTATACCCCCTAAACACATTAATATAAATGTTTCTTTTATTTGCGTTCAGTTCAATAGTAAAATCAGAAAATATGGACTAGTGTGGTTTGGTATAAAATATCAAACTCTGGAGAAGGACAACTCGTGATTATAACAACGATCTCCATATATGTCTTAATGAACATGCCTGATTTGAATGTCTCAAACATTCACTGTTCTGGCTGATATGACGAACAGATCACATTGTGCTAGATGAAATCACCCTCTAACTGACAGGACAGCTGTTGCAATAATGTGCTGCCGTAATGTAAGTGCTAATTTGGTGAGATAGGCACGTCTCTGAAAGAGAAACCACATCTAAAACAAGTGCAGCCCAGTGGTTTTGTTCGAAGAAAGGGCTTATTTCTGAAAAGAGAATTGTGCGCTAATATGTAATATGTAATCATAAACACTTTTACAATCGTGGAATCACATAATCAGTACGGTGTACATTTATTTGGACATTAAGCTCTAGGGATCAAATAAGGAACGTAATCGTAATATAATGTAATCGCTGATGATGATGATGATGATTATTATGATAATGAATGTATATATATATATGTGTGTGTGTGTGTATGTGTGTGTGTGTGTGTGTGTGTGTGTGCGTATGTGTATGTGGTAAGAAGAAAAAGGCAAAAGGGAGATGGACAGGGGGAAAGGCAGAGAGAGGGAGAGAAGGAATAAAGAGCTGACTAGATAGATAGATAGATAGATAGATAGAGAAAGAGAGAGATAGCGAGAGAGAGATAGAGAGAGAGAAAGAGAGTGAGAGAGAGAGAGAGAAAGAGAGTGAGAGAGAGAGGGAGAGAGAGAGAGAGAGTAGAGAGAGAGGAAGCGTGTTGGAGTTGGTTTGTGTGATAATCATTAGACATGTTAGAGGTGGATTCTGTACAGTGAATGAGAGCTGATGACAAACATGGCACTTCGCAAATACTATACATCGGATCTTTGCAAGGAGGGAAAACCCCAAGACTCATTCCCCAACGCTGGCTTACCATGAAGAACATTAAGCATGTTAAGGGAGATTAGAGGGCGTAAGCGAGCATCCATTCTTTACCAGTACACGCTGAATATCTGTATCAGCTTGCAGGAATGACAAAATACTACAAATCACGAAGACATCCAGTACACTGTTTTAAAAGATTCAAAATAACAAAGGTAGAAAATTTTTCGGCAAACACTCGTTATTAACCTCACACACAAACAGACACAGAGAGGTGCAGCGGTGCCATTTGTGAGAGTGAAATGCGCCCCTCAACAGAATATATCAAATTCTGATTTGCCGATTTTGTTATAATGACTTTATTTATGTTCCCAGTTGTTTAAAGTCAAAACTTGGTTTTAAGGGTGTTCCCTTTTAAATATTTTTTTACAACTACTAACAATTTCTAGCTTTATTCCCAATTCAGAATGTTTAACTTTTATTATAAATTTCAATTCATAGATACAATCAGGTTGTACCTATGTTATCACAAGAAAATGACAATGAAATGGAAGAAAATAAAGACATAGTATACCAAAGAGGACATGCGTAGTATCTCGAGTCGCCGTATTCAGTTACAGTGACTGGCTGAAAATCATTAGGATTACTGACCGCACTTACCGCCGGGATTCAATGAGCTGGTGTAACACGAATTAATGGCAGCTCTGTTTGGACTGTCATCTTCTCAGTCATATTCATTATGTATGTACGTGTGTTTGTGTGTGTGTTTGTGTGTGTGTGTTTGTTTGTTTGTGTGTGTATGTGTATTTGTGTGTGTGTGTGTAAGTGTGTGTTTGTATGTGTGTTTGTGTGTGTGTTTGTGTGTGTGTGTTTGTGTGTTTGTGTGTGTGTTTGTGTGTGTGTTTGTGTGTGTGTTTGTATGTGTGTTTGTGTGTGTGTTTGTGTGTGTTTGTATGTGTGTTTGTGTGTGTGTGTGTGTGTTTGTGTGTGTGTTTGTGTGTGTGTGTGTTTGTGTGTGTTTGTGCGTGTTTGTGTGTGTGGTTGTGTGTGTTTGTGTGTGTGTGTTTGTGTTTGTGTGTGCATGTGTGTGTGTGTGTGTGTGTGTGTTAAAGTCTATACCACAATACTAGCCGCATTTAAATAGTGAAAACATACACACGTAACAGGAGCATGTCGTCTCCATAGCTTAACAGTACACAATGCTACAAATTTTGTTTCATACCGGTACGTCGCTCAAATATCAAAATCACTCGCCCTTCCTTTCAGACAACCCTACCCACGTTACCGAGACAATGCTATTTATACTTGCCACATTTCTCTCTCGATTCACACCACAAACTGTTATCAAGAGCATATCTTTCTCGACGATCTTAGAATCATCTGTTGCTATTCGGGAGCAGAAAATTCGGAGAAATGGGGGCAAATCTTGTGCCAAACCGATCATAAGGAGGGATATCAACTAGAAGGAGGCATCCTGTATGGGGATCCACTTGTCTGACCGCATTGTTGGCGTGGTTGTCAGCTTTCTAACCAATGCTTACATGACACGACAAATCAGCCTCGTTTGATTCAGAGTCGAAGCTTTAGGTCGATGTGTACCACGGTTGTCTTGTGGTACAACCGATGCACACAAAGTCCATGTACCAATAGTTTGTTTGGTACATAAAGAGTTAAGCTTTAGAACTCGGGAGATACGTTAGATTTCGTAGTGTGCACTTAAGATATCTCTAATCTTTATATGTGATTTTTATTATTTTTAATAATTTGTGCAATTTACTGTGATTGCAACAACAACAATAGTACATCGCAGAAGCCACAACAAAATTACGATATCGATTATTTTTTTAGATTAGATATCAATTCGATCACTATCAAAATTCACTAGAGTATCTCATTAACTTGTTTGTATTTTCAAACTGACCAGAAGGAATATTATTTTTATGTTCCATCAAATGCACAATTGAAATGCGCAATTACAAACCAGGGAATCGGACTGTCAAATACTCGTGAAGGTTTGGAGAAGATTAAAGAAAATGTGCGTCTACTGATTTAAAATTCTGCAAGAGAGAAGGAGGAGGAAATGATGAGCGGGTGGAGGTGTGTGTGTGTGTGTGTGTGTGTGTGTGTGTGTGTGTGTGTGTGAGAGATAGAGAGAGAGAGAGAGAAAGAGAGATAGAGAGAGAGAGAGAGAGAGAAAGAAGGGTGGGGGATGGGGGGGGGGGTGGATTGGTAAGCTGTACGTGAATATGAACCCCCTCTACTTAAACATGTATGTTTGACAACGTGAATATACTACCGTAGTGCCAAGAACGTGGTGTATGATACATTTTAAGTGAGCTTGTGGTTTCAAGAATCAAAATCTTCCCCAATATGATTTATTTGATTGTCTTAAATTCGCATATTATTCAGTGACATTCCCATCGGCACTCCATTTCGGCAATCGACGACAAGAGAGTGGAAGAAAAAGAGGAGGACAGAGACATACTGATCTCGATCTAAATTAGAATATATGACAAATGCCAATGACAGAACGGACCGCGATAGACCATCAATTGTTAACAATTGAGCAAACAAATAAGAAAAATCAAATGAAAATGTAGGACATAAAAATAAATCACATGTAGGATTGAAGGGAAGCACCACAATGGAACCACGGCCTCGCGACGCAGTTGCCAATTTGCGACTGTCTATTTTGCGAAGTATCCTGCAAAAAACGCACCCATGGAAGAGTTTGGAAAATTAATTGCTTCAGAGCGCTCTTGAAGCGCACACTACATGTACAATTATATATCACCGAATTGGTATAAAGTGGTCTCGGGCGTTCTGGATGTGAGAGTGCAAATGGTGAGGCGAGAGTCATTGCATTGTTTGGTCAGCTCTAACAATGCGTCTCAGCATAACGTACTCTGGTCTTAGAACGACCAGGAACGTATCCTCTGCACACACTTCAAAGTGAGATTGCTTTCGGTGGCAAATTGTGGAAATGTTTGACATTTGGACATTTCCATTGAAAATATGAATTGAACATACGTACGTAGTTCCGTTTTCCCCATTGTTCGTAGAAAGCTTTCGTCAACTTTCCATGCCACTCGAAAGAACATGATCGAGACGCAATACTAGTGAAATTTTGGATCTGCACTTGCCGCATTGACGGAGATATCGCACATTATCGACACCGATCGGTTTCAAAGTTCTAAATATGCGCTGCTGTACCGATCGATATTTAAAGCACGGTTTCTCCGCAAGCTCAACGATTCTTCCAAAAGCCCAATTTTATTGATATGTGTGGGAAATTTCAGTATTTCAGCCCGTCATCTTGGTACGAATCTATTTAAAAGAAAACAAGTGGGCCGGTTTGAGGTGCCCGCATCATACACACTCGAACCCACCAACAACCAACACCGGTGTAGAGCGCTTTAAGCCGATTTAGGAGCGTATATGGGAACCCATCCTATCAGGGAAGGTGCAGCCTGGTGCATGTACGATTTCTCGCAATCCCATAATAAATGGTCTTAACCTTTTTTTTCTGTTTGGTGTTACAGCGATGTCCATGATGAGGGAGGCCTATAGAGGACATCATATCACTCGGTTACCATGGTGATCTGGTTATTGTCATGGATGGCACGTGGTTAGCAGATGTCATGGTAGCTGGTTCATTGCACTGATCTGCTAAACAAGTGATAATCATATCTGAATTTGAGTTTTCTCTCGTTTTTCTTTAACCTGTACTTCCTCATATCGTTTGTCCATCCAAAATAGGCGCAGTACTCGATCGTTTAAAGCCACCCATAAATAGCCAAGCTCGTGTCAGGTTGTTTGTTGCGGGAGACAGTCAATACCATTCCGAATATGACTGAGGACTCGGGTGGTAATGAGGCTGTCAAGGGGCTGATATACAACTCAAACTATGATGAGCGAAATTGCCCTTGGAAGCCAGAATGGATGGGGTTTAATGCAAGAAACTTTCTATCAGAGCGATGGATTTATTCCACCCACTAAAAAAAAAAGCTTTGGCGATAATTCGTAATTGATATCGACTCTTGCATGCTGGGAATAACAGCGTGTTCAGTAAATGAGCGGGAAAGGAAATTGAAAAGAGCGTCCTTTGATTCAGTTTAGAACGCAGGTGTAATGGGGAGAGGATAGGTGACCCCCCCCCCCCCACACACACACACACACACTCCTTTACACTGTGAAAAACGTTTATATGATATTTATGTTTTCCCATTGAGTAATCTGTTGTCGAGTACTGTAGACTAATTATATTCAGGATACTATATATATTTTGAGTATAAAGGTCGATTCTTATGTGTGTAAGGTGTGGCGCATGTTAACGCACGAACTGGATTAAGGGGAAATTGAATATCTATCTATTGGATTTATGATTGTATAAGTGGGCATTATCTGTTACTTCATCCTCAGATGAATGGTTTGGAGGTTTTTCATTTCATTAAAGTTTAAATCTCATTGAATATTGATTTATGATTGATGTCGGTAGGGAAAACGGGTTGAGGAGGGGGGGGGGTGGGGGGGGGGGGGGTGTGTAAACATTTTAGCAACGCCAGTGCCTGATCCTCTTAGTAACTATTATTTTTCGTGATGAAGCGTTTCTCATTCTCCTCGTATCCGTGTTGCGGGTCAGTCTTGATTCTAGTTTGGTCATTACGCATGACTTGTAAACAACGATGTTAATCTCTTTTCATAAAAACAATCACATACTGTACGCATTCTTGGTAATGTTGTGTAATAACTATAGCAACAAATTCCCTACGGTCTCCAAACAACGATGTCAAACGTCGAAAGGACGACTGAAATTGATTTTGATGAACGGCTGACAAGGCACGTGTGTGGGCTTCCTCTTACGTGCTATCAAATACAGGATCTTTTAGTTTTACACCGATTCCATCCGGTAATAAGAAAAGCTCTCGCTCATTCAAGTTGCATGGATGGAAGCGAGTTATTAATACTAGGGTGAGCTATAAAGAGCCATATAGAGCTGTTATTATGTTGATTGCGGCATGGAAGAAACCAGGCGTGCGTGCTTCATTTCAATTTACCGATTATCAGTATTACACGCTTCACGCGCACTCTGCAATATCTAGATAGCCCATGGGTATGCCGAAAAGCGTTAGTATAAAAAATTGCTAGCCGGCAAATATTGACTGTATGATATAGCTAGATGCGGGGAAAATGGTAAATTGACGTCTGGTTGCGCATACAATCCTGGTTATAGAGATGGAACTGACATGGTCGAAGGACGGTGTTCCGGACGCTCATGTTCAATGGCGATGATGAACGGAATAGCGATAATTACGTCATCAATATCTTTGGCTTGAGTAGATCGTCTCCTTCGTTGAGGGAGATTAATTCCGCATCATGCAGTGACGTCATAACTACCACCATTTCGGTGGTCACACATGTGCAAAGTGTCTTTGTAAGCTGTACAGTGCTCGGGGTGAAGATGTGAGAATGGGGAGAGAGAGAGAGAGAGAGAGAGAGAGAGAGAGAGAGAGAGAGAGAGGGGGGGGGGAGGGGGGGGGGAGGGGGGGGGGGTTGTCAGCCGTAGTACGCCCACAAATAGCTAGGTGTATGATATATTCATATCCATCTCGCACCTTCGTGTAATTGGCATTCAGTGATGATGCTAAAATAACGAGCTTGTCATCTCACTTTCCGTTAATTCATTCCTGCAATATCACTTTGGAAGGCATGCACGACCTCTATTCACCTAAAAAACGCTTTAAGATGAAATCAACTCAATGACGATCTGTCCGAAACCAGAAATTATCTTACCAAAGACGGCGAAGACTCGTGTGATATTCAGAGAGAAGAAAAGATCAATGGAAATTCAACCGTCATACCTATGAATACGATTAATGGGTGAACTACAAAGTACGTTGTGTTGAGGAGATAGAGCGATGTGGATGGAATGTTTATTTCAACATCGGACTCGACAAGCATAAGATGAACACTTGCTTTTGGCAAACGGACAAAGAGAAAGGAAATAAACAAATCCGGTTCTATTGCTGTTGTGTACCGTGGACACGTCGTAGTGGATTGGCCTACATTGCACTGGGGATTAGCTTACTTTGGACAAATATTTCAAGTACATATTCTTGGAATTATGAAGAGATATCTTTGGGGTTGACATTAGGTCAGCTTCTATTTTCTTACATTGTGTAATATACAGTACCAATGACTATAATATCCGTAATGATGCGGAAGATTTTAAGCATGCTTCCGTTGCGATGCACGTTAGATAGAATAAGGGAGTAAACAATATCGCTATGTAGATGTAGAAATAGGCGAAATAAACACGGATCGCACAGTGAAGATGAAATGATGAGACTAATCATGGTATGCAAGTACGTACTTCTAATTACTAATACACTGGTCTGCAGCGCCTGAACAACAACTGCTGCGACTCGACGCTCCCACCTAAATCGGCCCAATGTTCTTGATGGCTTTCTGTTTAATCGACTCGACCCTAATCTCAGTCTCATCGACACCAGGGGACGGATATTAGTTTCGATCCTATCGGGTTTTGAGTTCTGGCCGGTAACCGAGTGGTTACTAGGTGGATTGATATCGCGAAAGCGGTTCAAGAGGGCCGGGGAGATCTTGTCTAGCCGTTATTTGAGTTTCCCCTTCGGAATATAGAGCGAGCGAGTTTCTGTAACGTAATGTTTATCAAAACTTATTTTCTCCTTACCTCCTATACCTCTGTCAAGTAAGACCATATAGTTTTTTGTGGGAGAAATACTAAATATCAAACATCTGATCATAATTATGAACAACATGAAGATGGGATTTTGAAATTAATATCGTGTCCCTAGACGGGCGACATAATGGAAAACGCGTAAAGAGGTCGTCTAGCGGGTTTAAGACATCCATCCTTATCTTTCCATTTATGCTTTCATCCTTCTTGTGACGTCACGCTCTCTTCATTTTTTTTCTCTCCAAACGTCGTGACTATCAATACGATTCTTCATCTGATTTTCCCATTATCGTACTGCGTTTTATAGCAATAAGCACACGGATTGGCCCGTCTGTAATTTGACGTATTCTTGATATTTGATTAAAGGTAAGGTGCAGTCGCGCAGTGGTGACAAGATCACGTGACCATGGCGGCATCGTTCTGCCGTGATCATTGGTCTCATTCTCGTCTCATTCTCGACTGTTCCATTATTTGTAGGTGATTCCTTAATCTTACTGAATCATGGACCATATTCCGTCAGTATCCACGTTCATATCCATCGAGAGCGGAATCAGTGAATAAGGCGAGAACCTTCTAGTGTCTTAATGAGTGCCATCATTTTACCACTGTATTGCTTAAATTCATTTGTTTTCTTTTTATTCGCATTAATATCAAATAGTGGAAGACGGGGCGGGTTAAAGGGTTTCAATATAATATAGTGGCAGATGGGCACATAGAGAGAGAGAGAGAGAGAGAGAGAGAGAGAGAGAGAGGATAGAGATATATAAAAAGGAAGGAGGGACAGAGAGAGAGAGAGAGAGAGAGAGAGAGGGAGAGAGAGGGGGAGAGAGGGAGATATCAATGTAATCTCACTTCCTGACTTACAGTGATCTTTATATAGTCCGATCAATCACGAGCCTAAGATTCTGCACGCTGGCCGTAAACAATCAAAGAAAAGGCGGAACTATCCCGGACATGTCAAGAATAAGACGACCTTCGTGACTTTTGCAAACACGTTTTATCATAATTGACACATTTTTAGAACTCAATTAGGATTACTGGAATGTCTTACTACATCCTCCTCTGTGAAATTTGCACTCCTTAATTCGTAGTTTGAAATACTTTAACGCTATTCAATCTCCATCATGATCAAACGAATGGTATTGTTAGTACTTTATGTTTGTAAATGTTTAAGTTCTGGATTTATTCGAACCTTGTCCTGATTCAGCATAATTTTGCAGGTCGATGTGCGATTGATGAGAAAGTTAAGTAATTCAGGTGCTACGTGCCTGACACTACGTTACACAATTAATGTTGTGAAAGGAACGTCACAGTCTCCGAAGTGTTTATCAACATTCTCTTAACGCTCGTCATACTTAATGAAAAGTCGAGAAGAGAGCTGCTTCGCGTGCACGTCAACATTGTCACGTGATTGTCCAATAGATGACGCACAAATACGCGCACGCACTGGCATGATTGATGAATCGTGTATCATAGACCTATTTATTTAATTGTTATCTATATATTGTAAGATTTTTACAGACACCCGCGAGCGCATCAACACAAACATGAGGATTTTCTTTAGAAGCTGTGGATCATTAATTATAGGACTAACTTAAGTTAAGACACAATCATCATG
The DNA here is from genome assembly GCA_963669155.1 of Arbacia lixula. Taxonomy (NCBI): domain Eukaryota; kingdom Metazoa; phylum Echinodermata; class Echinoidea; order Arbacioida; family Arbaciidae; genus Arbacia; species Arbacia lixula. The sequence continues at coordinate 13,093,853 of OZ022576.1, read as the reverse complement.
AATATGCATAATGAATAATGTCATTATGAACTTGAAATGGGTTATTTTATTATTATGTCTCTTATAATGAAAATGAAAATGAAAATTATTCTGCAAAAAACGACGCTGGCTTTGAGAAGACTTCACTTTTAATGCGCTATTGTTGCATTGTTTGCACGAGTAATTTATACACTACCTCATAGAGCAGCCATTTGTCCGGTACCCAACGGGTTAAGTGCAAGTCCGTTAATATATAATGCCTAATTATATATATACATATATGCAATATTATAGGTACAATCATTATAATATTAAATTTTTTCAACATTACAAAAAGACATCTCTCCTGAATTGAGTATTAATTGTTTCACAATCTGGAAGTGTAATACCTAGAAAGATATTACCGTTTGCCATTATATCCTTTGGACTTATTAACCGGTTATAGTTGTTACACTGCCCAGCTACTTTAACCGCGGATATCCTAAATTTTGTCGTTTTCATAAAATGCTTTAATTTCTTAGCCCGAGAGCAATAAACGGGGGAAAACGCTTGATTAATTAATTTGGACATCCGATACTTGTCTAAATTTAGACAGGGGCAGGTGGACGCCTTTTCTCATTTTGCTTCAACGTCAGCTTGGACTTGAGTGAAAGTAGGCAGCGATTTTGATCATGGTCACACAGAGAAGGGAATTCCTCTTGGACGCTGATGATTCCAATCAACCATGTTTATATAGAAAACACGAAAGAATGGGCACAAATTGCAAACCGACTAGGCCGTTGACGGATTCCGTAAACACGTTTCGACGCTTCCATGATTAATTTTATCACAAATCGTCAAACATTGACTGCCGAATTACATTCGAAGTCAATATTGTTATTAGTCTTCAGTCTGCGCAAAGTGCTAATAAATTAAATCAACGAAATAATCTGATACGCAAACGGGAAAATGTGAAAAAGGCCGGAAATGCAAATGCACAGGTGCGCTGCTAGATATGGTAATTGCCTTTGCGTCCTTGGCTTGAGATAGTACGTAGGACACCGAGATACCCACGAGCAACACGAAAACCTCATAAGAAAGAACGACGGCTTATAGGTATGCCCAGCAGGAAGATATTTGAATAACCCCATGGAAAGGGATTAAAGAACAAGTGGCTTACCCGTACAAGATGGAGTACAAGTTCGCAATTATATGACTGTGATTGCGAAATATTAATAGTTGCATAAACATGTTGATTGTTTTGCGTGAGAAAAATATACAGATATTATCGGTGTAAATTCCCGGATGAGACCTTTGGATGCATTCCTTTAAACAAATGGGAATGATGGGATAAAGGTTAGAATAACTAGACAGACCGCTACCATAATCTCATATATTTCTCGGCAAGTTTGTTTGTAAAGCACCCCGTTGGTCATTAATCCTTATGTGCGCCAAGTAAATTGCTGCTCTATGGTATTTGCATATATTACAGGTGTGCAACTGGACCAATGACCCATTAAGAGCTAAAACTGAATAAACAAACGTTTTCTTAACCCCGACACCAAGAAGACATATCGGGTTCGATATAACCACTTGTCCTTGTAGTTGTATTCCTATTCTCCAGAGATATGACCATGATGACGTCTCACGGGTTACCCTACATTGTTGATACAATATGCTATCCGTTCTGCACTTCCAGTCGTGCTTGACGAATAGCATGAATAATGAACAGAGCCAGAAAGAAATCATTAAACCGAAGCAGATAAGAATCATATCAGGTGGCAGATTCCAATTCATTCACAAGTCACTTCCCTCGATGTAATCATGGCAATTGCCTGTAATACAGTTCCAACATAAAGTATGTGGCAAGCCGCGGGGAATCATTAATCACCGTTAGGTTCGCCTCTGACTTTGATCAATGTAACCACACAATGTCACGCAAACTCACCCACCGAGCAAGGGCCTGGAAATTGCATTTAATTTTGAAAACATATAGCATGGAACATCCGTGCAAACAATCAGGCATGCCAGTAGCTCTTATCGTGTGACCAGCTCCACGGGAGGTGTGTTTTGGGGAGAAATTATGTCGTATTTATGATCATTTAGTCGTGTGTTTTCCCAACGAACTTGACTTTTCTTGTAAGCAAACAATGCCATAAAAATGCCCCCCTCTGACGAGATAGGGTTCAAGAGAGATAAGGAATGGGGGTAGATGGAGGAAAGGGACGTGAAGGTTGAGGGTTGAGGTGAAAAGTTAGGGAAAGGTGTCAGGTGTGGGTTGGGGGTTGAGGGGTAGGAGTTGATGAAGTAATGAGGAAAAAAGGGAAGTTCGCTTGGGGCTTGTAGGGTTGAAAAGGTAGCGATATTTCAATGAATTAAGCTCTCAAGGCGGAAGTTTTTGTGTGTGTGGAGAGAGGGGGTGGGGGCGTTCATAATCAAACTTAAGGTAAACTTATATGATAATCATTACGGACATATCCGTGTGACTTGAAAAAAAAAGTTCAAAGAACGATACAGGGACCAAATATCAAAGGTTCATGGCTGAATGAGGACAGAAAAACTATTTTATTTATACAGAGCAAGTCTCATCAGGATTTCGTCAAGGGTATGCGTTTGGTGGAAAAGGAGAGGACTGGGGGCGGGGGTAGCAGTAGAAAGAAAACGCAGTAAAATAATGAGGAAAACAGATGAAGAATCGTATTGATAGTCATGACGTATGGAGAGAAAGAAGATGAAGAGAGTGTGACGTCACGAGAAGGATGAAAGTGGAAATGGAAAGATAGGGATGGGGAAATTGAGAATAGAGTGGTTACACAAACCTTTTTTTTCTTTTTTACTAGTACAAATATTATTCCAGGTTGTTTTCCGTGCACAAATATCATAACTCATATCTCACTCGCAGCAGTGAGCAGGTGGGATGGCGGTGGTATGCAACACGGTCGGACAGCCGCGCAGCTGTTTCCATTTGTTGCTGTCAAAGGAACGCTGCTTTTCCGTGAATAATTCGAGAAAAATAATACTCTCCGAATAATAGTGAATGTAGCATGGAATGTGATATCACCCTTCGCTTCCTCCTCGTGTTTGTGTGGGGGAGCTGAATCATTTCGTCTTGTAAAAATCGGTGGAACAGTTTGGTGGGATTTGTCGCGGAGCTGGTCGGGGTTGCGATAAACAACCTGGTTTCTTCATGATGATTAGTTCTGACATTAGGCTAGAATTAGTTCAATGGGGAGCTTATTTTTAGGTCGATATTATATCATCAACCCTCCCTGCGGTATAGGCCTATCGTTGAAAACGGGGCTAATGTCGAGTACCAAGTAATCAGATAAAATTGAGATAAAATTACGGCCTGTCAGGTGATAATCATATATGCAAAGGTGTTCTATTGTCACAATCGCATGAGCTTGAGATAATGAGATAAATATAGTACTTTAGTAGCATGAGAAGAAGATCTTACGAGGTAGTGGTTGTGTAGTAGAAGTAGTAATAGTAGTATTAGTAGTAGAGGTATTATTATTATTATTATTATTATTATTATTAGTAGTAGTAGTAGTAGTAGTAGTAGTAGTAGTAGTAGCAGCAGTAGTAGTGGTAGTGGCAGTAGTGGTGGTGGTAGTAGTAGAAGTAGTAGTAGGAAGAGGAGTAGTAAGAGTAGTAGGCCTAGTAGAAGATAAAGAAGTAATAGAAGTAATATCAATAGCCATATACATTGTGTATAGTTTGTCAAGTGATTATTCAAGTATTGTGTTTCGCATCCTTTCATCTGCGAGCGCTGAACTGAAATCATTCCAGAAACGGAATCAGATGTCAAGTTGGCATATTCCTCAAGAAAAGTAAAAGAAAATCCTAATCACAAAACAATATCATACAATGTCAACAATAATGATATCACTGTCATCTAAATGATAATTATGATAAGAATACTGATGGAAATACTTCGATCATGAAATATTACTCTTTTGAAGTAGTGGTAATTAACGGCAGTCACGTGGTCCTATCAATAATATAGGCTTAGCAAATACTTAACACACAATCACGATAATGGTACTTGAGACCTATTGTATGTTATCTACTCCCCGTTGGTAGTATTTATAGGCAACAATCATAACACTTATGTTTCATGATTTTTCATCGCGTAGACTTTATGCCCTTGAGACAAAGTCAGATTACAATGTGTGCAACCCAGTCATGATTAATTACAAATACAATATTTCGAAGTGATTAAAGAGACAAAAGTATATTTTACAATGCATTTATCTATAACTTTTCATGTGCCGGAAAACGTACAAATGAGTACTGTGTAACATTGGTGCAAACGTGTAGTTAAGTAGCACGGGAAGACTTGATATATCATTTTCGTTATGTATGCAAATGTATGCACGTCATTCAGACAATCCGTTACTATTGGTAATTCCAAAGCTTGTCAGTAGTTTGTCGACTAGCAACAACTAACAGATTCAGCGAGCATTCCACCTTTTGAAACTGAAGCACTGGATACAGGTGATCGTAGTTTCGGGAAAAGCCCGAATCACGACACGGTCTTATACACGTGGTTTCAGACCGTTGAGTTCTCTCTCTCCTTCTCTCTCTCTCTCTCTCTCTCTCTCTCTCTCTCTCTCTCTCTCTCTCTCTCTCTGTGAACTTTACACTTCAATGTTGGGGATGAGATGACAGGGTGATTATGCGCTTTTGTGTAAACACATTACTGAGCATGACCTGGACGTGGTATTGTGACAGCGCAGATTCTTTTGTCACTTTGTCGCGCCTGACTCGCGCTCTGCGGGGCATCTTCATGATCTTGGAGGAACGTTGTGCCCCCCCCCCCCCTTGAATCGCTGAACTTCACTTAGTGCAATAGTCACCTTTAGATTAATACGCAATGCAAAGTTCACTACGAGTAGTCTTCCATTGTTATGCATGAGCGGCGTCGACCTGGCGGAAGGGGAGGGAAGGGGATCGGAGCAGAAGGCAGGAAGGAGGGGTGCAGGGTAGGGGGGGGGGGGAGGTGTAAGAGATGTATGGGTGAAGGGAGGATAAAACTCAAATACCCCCCCCCCCCTACACTGTTCACAAATTCGACCGCTTTCTAGCAAATTAGAACCACCTGTAGTTCAATTTGCCAAAGTGATGCCTATTGTTATATTTTTCGCACCTGCGAAAATCGCACGTTTTCGAATTCCAGTTCGCATTTAAAAACTAAAAAATAAATACCGATCAACGCCGAAAAACACCCGTACACTTGGGATTAGGAAATGCCATAGGTGAAACCATATTTTGACTTCTGACGGGGGTGTGGGGAGGGGGGGGGGGGCGGCTGACTTCCTAGATTTCTGATCTCCTTTCTCAGCACTTCTCATTCATGTCTTGGTCCGATGTGAAAGAAGGAAAATGAGCAAAATAGGGTTGTATGTTAGCATGTCTACCCCAGGAGCAATGTCACCCCTCTAAAGAAAGGTTAACCGAAATTATTAGGGGATACACAAATGAAAAAAAAAATGAAAAAAAAAAAAACATGGAGGAGGCCGACTGGAGTGGCAGCCCCCCGCGGTCATCATGGTAACCGGAGCGCTGTTAATTCACAACTCCCTGTCACACCGATACCGTGTTTCATAACATCACTCCTTCAATCTCCTTTATATCACACCTATTTACATCCTCTCCCTACATTGTTGTACGTACCACATGGGGAGTGAGATAAAGATAGCAAGGGTCGTATCATGGACCTGACGTTGGGATAAGCTCAAACTGCAGGTGTTAAAATGGAATGAAACGTGTGACAAATCTATTCATTATGAGATCCAAAGAGAGAAGTATCGTATCACACACACACACCTCTCAACTGGTGGCTACAGACACTCAAGTTCCCCTGTGATTTTCACATTAAGGAAAAGGTATGCAATACATCAGTAAAGAAATTGTTTCCAAGGGTCGAAATCGGCTGCTGACTTTGAACAGGATGTGTTAGAAGGAGGGACAACTCAACCATAATATATTCTAACTTCTGTATGGATCTAAAGCGTGCTAATGAATGTCAAAGCATTCCACAATCACTGCAAATGCTTTGAAAGTCCCATGCGCGGCACCGTCATTCTTGCTATCGTCAACTTTGGAAAGCAGTATCTTTAATTGCTGTTTTGTTTCTCGAAGCTGTGTTCTTATCACATTTTTTTGCAATTTTCAAGAAAGTTAAAGGGCACACCTCTAAAGATCCTGTATTCGTTTTTCTTCTAAATAATTGTTGAATGATGCACAAACGGAGATATAAGATAATATTCTTACTTACATAATTAACAAATTTCTTCCACTTTCCGGAGATTTCCGGAAATGTCGGATTCAATCATTATCAAAATCATTCTATTAAGCTGACTTCTTTCATTAACAGAGTTTGCGTGAATTTGCGTGCAAATGAGATGATTTTACTTAAAAAACTGTTTATTTTTGTTCGCTGATATCTCTTTCCTCTCTAAAGTAATTTAAGCAATCCAACAGAAGTGGACATAGCGAATAAGACTCACATTTCTTTTGTTCTCTCTGATAAACCTTTGCTAGGCACATCGTGTTCGTTATTGTTTAAAAAAACACGTGAAAAGCACATGCTGAGACCACGCAATTTTTCGGCGGTGCCACGCATGGGCTCAAAGAAAGAATGTTGTTTCATATCCTTTCCTAACACATCCCTGCTTTGAAGAAGGCGATGCGTTGTCCAAATGTGTACAAGCCACATGTAGACGAAACACGTCTGAACAACAGACGGAATGCAACCTGCTTTATCTCGTTCATCTAGACATTGTTCTTCTATATCAAATGACATATTGTTCAGTAGACTCGAGATTGATGGAAAATTGAATTAAACCAGACCTATCCACTGTTACTTGAGGCGCAAAGCAACGAGATACGGTGCCTGATTGCATAAACTGGCGTGAAATATCTAAATATCCACATCCTACAAATGCTTATTCGAAAGAGGATTTACTGGAGCCTAGTTGTGCATTATAAAGTAAAGATTAAATCAACGGGGGGGGGGGGGGGGGGGGTGAAAATTGGGGTGGGGGAAGCTATGTGCGTTTGTGTTAGCGGTGGTGGGGGTATATATGGTGTGTGTGTGTGTGTGTGTGTGTGTGTGGGTGAGCTACACATGGCACGCTGCCCCCCCTTTTTATATGTAGTTAGTACCCTGGATGTAGAATACGGAGGCATACCATACGAGATTATTCCATTTTTATCCAGTAGACGATAATGAGTTTGTACTATAATCATTTATAAACATACAAGTGCGTTATTTAACAATACCAGTCTGAGAAGGAATCGCCAAGGGAAGGACAGGGAAATCCGATCCGATTCCAAGATCAAGTGCAATTGTATCGCCACGAGCAGTCAGTTCGCGTTGGGTCATGTAACATTTTGTTGACCGGGGAGGATCTCCTGTGAGATCAAGACGGGACAATGCGCAAGGTTGGACCATGGAACTAAAAGCGAAGACCAAAGATATCTCAGTCATCATGGGTAGCCGGTGTCCTCAGCAGTGAGCCCGGCGCTTCATCCTCACTGTCACTATTACGTAACATGGTATCGGGGTTTCTCCGCGTCGCAATCGATATGCGCACCATCTCTACTTCCTGGGGAGAGCAGCAGTTTGGATTAAGTATATTGATGAAGGACGCAAGTGTCAGGTGGAGTTTGAGACGTGGAATCTCTTGACTAGATCGTCAGTCCCTGTATCACGACACCTCCCGCTGATTGCATCCAGTTCTACGTTCAGTGAATTCTGCGCTCAGTTTCTGCGTCTGTTATACATGTACTCCTCTGGATTACTCTAGTAGATCTGCAATGTTCAATATTAATTCGTGTTGTGTACACGCGGATCGAGGAGAACGTGCAATCAATGTTAACTTTACCTTTTTCCTCCACGAATGATAGTTAGTTGTGATTCAAAACATGATACGTGCAGTTTTATTCGCTGAAAGACGAAATTGAATTGAATTGAATTGAATTGGATTGAATTTGTAATGACAAAACTGAATATTTTTGTCGTATAAACTGGAAGCACTATCCTTAATCGACTTCTTAAGCTAACAAAATTTAGGTAGGTTGTATAATTCGGAATGACCGCTGACCAGCATGAACATTTCAATATCATGTCTAATATTTTCCACTTGACTAATCGCTTTTCTCCCCCGAGTGGTTAGTTAATAATAATAATAATAATAATGATAATAATAATAATAATAATAATAATAATAATAATAATAATAATAATAATAATAAAAATGATAATGATAATAATAATAATAATAATAATAATAATAATAATAATGATAATAATAAAAATAATAATAAACATTTTTATATAGCGCATAACACAAGTACATAAGAAAGTCTCTTTGCGCTTTAAGGAGCGCTTTAAAGAAAAAGAGAAATTAGGTTACTGAGTTCCTTAAATCATTTTGACATTTGAAATAAATGTGTTTTAGTTCTTGAACAAACTTGATAATGTTTCATAATAACCTCTTCAATCTCGTTAATCTTCCAAAGATAGCATGCGAAGATATATTTCTTTTTATTATGTTTGATTCTGGCTAAAACGCATATTTGAACCCGCGCGAAATTTGGTATTAGTAAAGCAGGAAGATGAAATCATTCAGATTAATTTATGATTTAAAATGACGAAACTACGCCTGTTTTCATATCAAATTGGATTTCACCAAAGCTCGAGAATGACATGCAATCATTCAGTCTGATCCTGGCTCAAGGATAAGCATGATAATTTCCATACCCAATGTATTTCTTCGTAACCATGGTTATCGGCAATATGAACTAGTTTAACTATAAACATGATGGTTAGAATGGATACCCATTTCATAAGGCGTTGCGAAGAATTTGGAAATTGACATACCCGCCTTATATTCTTTTTCCTCAGATGATGTTTGAAGATTTGCATGGTGGTATGAGCAATCGCGGGAGAGGTAGAATTGGAGGTAAAATGGAAAGGCGAGAAAGTGGAGATTTGAAAATAGGGTATTCTTTCGAAGTGAGTATAGTCCTTAAAAGGACTGCAAACCAGAAGGAGCGAAGAGCTGAGGAGTAGATAAGTAGACTCGACGTTTCGGGCATGTTGACTGCCCGTCTTCAGGAGTCTTTCCTGTTCATGCAAAGTAGATATCTGTATAAAATTGTAAGACTACGTTTTGGTCTTCAGAATGTGTATAATATTGTTTATATGTAAACCGAATTTTCATACTTGCTTTTGATCCTTTTCAGCTTTTGACACGATTTTCTTCAATGAATACGAAAATATGTTTATATAGGATAGTCTCACATTGCATAAAAGATCGATTTAGGGACAAGGACATGCAATACGAACATGTTTACATACAAATGATATACTGTATAGGACGATCCACTCTCAGACCACATAGAGTAGGAATGAAAATGATTTGCAATACTTATGTAAACGCTAACCAACATTTTACTAACAGCACCCGCATTCCAGTTTTTCCCGCAAAACAAGCACTCAAACGTGAAATCCTAATAATAGTTATGCACTGACCATGATATCATTCGGAAGCATAAACAATATTATCTTGAGATTTTAATATGCGGTATTTTCCATGGGAAAAAAAGACCGGGAGGAGTATACTTTGGCCGCATTTTCTTTCAACCACGTTGTTGTATGGTGTTTGCAGAGCTGTCGACCTTTCGTACCAGTGTAGGCCAAAGTACGACGTCCAATGGCAAAATGACACAAGTGCTACGACTTATACTTGCTGCTAATTATCGATAAATGTCCGTATATTATAGATCATATTGACATAATTAGCAATAATAGCATTAATGACTGCACTATCCTTTTACAAGGGATTAATTTCCGCTGAAACGAAGTAAAAATGATTTTGCGCACGGCCTAAAAAACGTAATAACTCTGATCTGATTATTTTGTTACATGTTTCATTTTGCCAATACCACTGTGTCGCTATTTCAGACATGGGTGGGTATTTCCCTTCCTCTCTCCTCATAATCATTCAAATGTTGTCCAAATATATATTGTAAGATATTAATTATGAGTTCCGGGGAGGGTTTGTGTGTGGGAAGGGGTGGGGGGGGGGGGGGGGGGGGTTGATACGTACATCGTATCTCTAGGAGCAGGTTATTCAATTTAATCATAACGCTTATACATTTAACACACCGGTCATGTCATTTTTAGATTTTACACAGCAAAGATAAAGATAAATGTTTCACGTCGTATTTATTCCAAAATCATCCAAATATATACTGTACATTATAATTTTGGGGGAGGTGCATTGCATGTATGGGAACAGGTAATTCAATGAACTAGTAACAACCTTTATAATAATCGACAATTTGATTTTTTTATATTTTTCACACCATTATAAAGCATTATGCAAAATCAACATTTGCAATGAACCGTTTAGGGACGAATTTGCTGTTCACGTAAAAAAAAAATATTTTTTATTCCTTATTTGCAAATATTGTATTGTCTTTTACCTCTCTCTGTATCTCTACCTCGCATCTGTACTATATCGCCTTATAGTTGGATGAATTTTATGAATATGATGTAGCTCCGACATGGCTTATTAACTCTGCACGTGCGAGACAAACTGCAACTCTGCCAGCTTTTCTTATATTGCTTGTGCAAGATATGCATGGATGGCACATACAAGTTAAAAGCGTTGTCATTAGAAACACTATTCACATACGTATGACGTCATCGACTTGTTTACGACTGTTCTGCCATGTTTACTTTACCAGTCAATGAACTTTAATAAAATAAGATATAACTGATGTCTTCCGTTATGTCGGGTTTGCAAATTTATAATTTCTCATCTTTTGGCAATTTATCGTCATTTTTATCCATTTCCTATGTCTTCAGACGTTTTATATAAACTATATTATTTTGGAATATTGTCTTGACATTTAAATATAAACAAGGAATATT
>OZ022576.1:13067941-13077941 GCA_963669155.1 Arbacia lixula | reverse complement strand
TTTCCAGGGATCGTAAATCATTCCCAACTCTTGGTCTGCGTCATAACTCTGCCTCCGACCTCTCCCTAATTACATCTGAAGTGCGAGATGATGACAAGGAAGATGGTGTGTGTGTGTGCGCAACATCGTCTTCAGAAGATGTGTTTTTACATAATCCAACGAGTCAAGAGAAACTCTAACTGCAATCACGGGCATTTTATTGGAGTCACGGCAACCACATGCTATAAACAGAAGCTGATGGTAAATTTATCACCCAGCTCGACACTTGAGCTCAGGTTGTTATTTTTATTCGGATATCCCTTGATTAATTCGGAATTTGGGAACAACAACAAGTCAGATATAAACACCATAAAGATTTATTATTACATTGGAAGATATGAAGAAATCAAGAGAAGGAAGGACCATGGGACTTTATAAGTATTAAAATGAGGTTAAGGAAGCGTTGAAAGAAACCGAGAAACAATCATTTCATGTCGATAATGACGAATAGCTTACGTTACTTGAATAAAATATATGCACTTTTTAGCATTAAGAGGATACATGAAGAGGGATACTGTGATTGTGGTCGTACTGTGAACACGGTGAAAAAACGGATGGAATAAACATCTCCGCGATGGCATCATCCATTATGCATTTGGGGCTGGTTTGTTGATTAATTCCTTCAATCAGTCATTATTTTTTTCGCGTATGTAGGCGGAATTGTACATGTGTATTAAAATCGTGATCTAAAGCTAACTTGGCCTTGATATTATCTTTTAGTATGTATATCCATATAATGTAATTGAAACGCTGTAAAATATGTATACTCTTATATTCAACTTTACATGGATAATTCAAAGATAGATCACAGATACATCTTATGATAAGCTTTTAAGTACTGTTCTCATTTTACAGCTTGCTTTCTTGATTAAACTCGACGTTTAGACGATATATCCATCCCCCAAGGCCAGTGAAGGATTAGGAATATGGATATGGGATTAAGTTTTACATATGTACTTGAACTAATTTAATCAACTTGACATGCTTGTCGCCATACATAAATCGTGCATTGACAATTGCCTCCTTGCCTGTGATTTCACAGGAACCATCCAAATCACATATGATGCACACACAATGACAACATTCTCAAAATACGTCTCTAGCCAGTAATTCTTGCTGTTGTCTATGACAACTCGTGAAGGAACGTTGCCAATGATTTTCACGTCTTCTTCTTTCAATTTCGTTTACAAGCACAGGCAAATACTTGGAGTTAGGGTTACGGGTCGGAGTAAGTGTTAGAGTTTAGGTAATGATTAAGGCATATACGCTACATTATGTTGATTTAAAGGATAATTTCAAGGTTTTGTTTTTACACGAAATAGGACAAAGTCTAATGGATTCAAACCCTCGAATTTGTAACCCTATCTAAAATGATGTATCATTTCTACTGATTATGATTTTTCAAAATTACAAAATGTCTTATCTTTAAACAAATCATTCTTCACCATCCTCATTTCCTTAGCATCCTGCTCGTCAACATTTTGCTATAAGGCCTTTTTGACCTTTACCCCTTCCTGTTCCCCTGTTACTTGTTAACAACTTGACTCTAGTACTAGGAATACACACGAATCCCTTATAGCGTCATAACTTCATAACGATTTAAACTCTCGTCCCAGTGTACAAATTGTAAGAGACGCTCGTTGCATTTATCGTTACATACGATGATTCAGCATTCTCGCTATTGCTTTTCCTCAAAAAGTGAGCACGGTATTAGTGCTCGTATAAAACGTCATGATATATATTTCATCAAACACACACGATACGACCAGGGGGCTTTGACAAGGATATCGTCCATTGTGGTTAGTAAAACGAAGGTGGAGACGGGTGGACCACCAACATATTAGGCTGGATTCAAAAAACGAAATAGACGAGATGAGAACAGGCGACAGCCTCATCATCGGCACCTGACAGAGGATGTTGGCGTAGCAACTACCATCGAAGTAGAATGGTCTCTATGGACGGGAGAAGAAGAGGAAGAAGGGAAAAAAACAACGTAACGGAGTCATGGTTTCAAATCAAATGAGCCTTACATGTAGTTTGATTTATGCAAGCCAAGTTTGAAATAAGATGTAATTCAAGTACTCACACAATTCAGCAACCACAGATGATATACATGATATAACACAAATGCACTATTAAACTTACCCAGTATGCCCAGTGAGGCCACGACGAGCACTTCCTACATGTCCAAAGTGTTCTCAACCCCCTTTCTGCCAGGCAAAGTTTTACTCTGAAGGGTTTGCTTGTACTACTTGGCAAAGTCAATAAGATAGCGGAAATGTTGGTAGGTGTTGAACTGTTTGTGTGTGTATGTGTGTGCATAATGTGGGTGCATATTATGTGTGTATGTTTAGGGTGTGTGTGTGTGTGAGTGTGTGTTTCTGTGTGTGTGTTTCTGTGTGTGTGTATGTGTGTGTGTATGTGTGTGTGTATGTGTGTGTGTGTGTGTGTGCGCGCGCGTGTGTGTGTGGGGGGGGGGGAGGGGGGGGTGCAGGTAGGTGCCTGACAGACTGGACAAGAGTGATATCTCAAGCAATGCCTCTGCAATGACAGAAGCCTCTAAGCCCTATTGCAACTCTAGATGCAGCCAATCATACATCTCACCGCAGTCATTCCCTCCCGAAAGCTTCCTAGAAAACTGATGCTACGTGGATGTATATTCAATTTGTAATAACAAGTTCTTGAAGTATCTCTCTCTCCGGGATACTCTATCCATTGGTTCGTGTGTCTCGTCTCGTGTCGGGCAAGCCTCTTGACATGGTTGATACATCAAGTCTTAAGGCAAGTCACGTGACATCTCTCCGTTGGTCCGCAAACGAACTGGTTCTAATGTTTTTCAGTAGCTTCTAGACGTCATCATCATAACAGTGTAACTCCTATTGGGGGGCATAATTTTTTTTTTGCACAACAAAATCTGGGACATCTAGTTCATAAGCAATAGAAACGAGTTTGAGGCTGATTTGTTTTGATTCAAATCTGCATTGGAGGGTTCAGCTTCGTATCTTCAGATCAAACCCTTACCACCTGTGGAGTGACTTGGGTTATTTCGGAATGCCAATATGTTTTTCGTTTACTTCCTTCAGCACTGCGCTTTTCAGTTCTCCTGCTATAAAAATCGCTTCTCTTTATCATAACCTGGCAAAGGGAACGGTCGGTGCGAGTGAATTTCAAAAGAGAGTTAGCTGTATAGGGTCTGTACTAACGCCCACTCTGGACATTTTTATGAAACAAATATGGGACGAGATACGAAGGTGAAGGGCGGTTGTACTGATCATTTGGGCGGTACTGTCACAGTTGACAATGCTGAATCTGAAATATATGTTTCTAAATGGCAGTAAATACCTTTAATTGATGATTGCATCGGGGTTTCTGCAAACAGAGAGGATTGTATATCCTTTATTGCAGGGGTGTTGGAATGTTAGTTTGTAACGAATGGTAGAAGATTATGATCTCCCATATTTAAGGAAGATTAAGAGACATGGGAACAACACTTCAATATTCAGAACGTGTAGGAAACGTGTGTTTGTGACTCTCAGTTGTATGGGATACCAAAATGCTTGCTCAAACAAGATGGAGTTAGTTTTTTTCAGCCTTTAAGGTTATTCACCTCAGTCCCTACCTCCTACCGCAAACGCACTTTTCAAAGTTTGTTTTTATTCATCATGCCATCAAAGAAATGTTTCATCCACAAAACACATGTTCATAACAATTTATATTCACTACTTTATATTTTATTCACTACTTTATATTCACTACAGATTTTATCTATCCAACAATGTTAAATTTCTATCCTTGATAAGAAAACCCCACGAAAGATGAAGCGATGAACCTTTCAGGAGTACATTCTCCCTGTTAACCTTAACCATGCACTTTACCCCATGCATTGTCCGTGACAAATCAAAACGGTCAAAGCTGCTCTTAGGTATACATTTCACCATGCAGTAACATAAACCGTAATTGTCTACGTTTCCTAATTAGTAATTGGTGTAGTACTCCTCGGTCGAACAATCCTTTGATTTATCTCTTAATTCGTATAATCAAAGTTACTATGCCCATCGCTCATCTGTAAATTACAGGATGTCTGTAATTCCTATTCAAAGTTTTTCATATTTTGTTCTCGACGGTTTGTCACAAGCACGTATCCCCCAAATATATTAAGAAATAAATTATATCTTCGCACACGCTAACGCTAAATCACACCCATGGTCCAGCTTGCTGAAGGAGACGTCTGGTAAACGTCCCAGAAAGTCCGCATAATTATATATTTTTGTTTAACGACCATGGTTGAAACAAAAGTAGAGTCTTGTACTTTGCAAACAATAATAGGGAAACTAAATACATTCACCTTTTTTATGATGTGATAAAGTGTTGTTTTTATTGCTCACCGCTTGGAGGTTCTTCCTTTTTTGGCAGGAAACGTTGTGTATACTTAGGTAGCCGCATACGACTAAGGAAATATTCAGTTACTAAATTTAGATGCGAAGAATCCACATCGCAACGAAAAATATGAACCTCATAAATATGTAAGTCGCAAATGACGCTCCTGACAGGGATAAACAAGAACTGCGTGAGATAAAAAGATTGATCATTGTTTATTAATACATGCGTTGTTTGGAGACATGGGGTCCGTGGGTGAGAGAAGTTGAGAGAAGAATAAGAAGATGAAGATAAAGGCGGAGAGGAATATAATGATGAAGAAGTATCGACAGAGCGACAGAGAAAGAGAGCACGGGTTGGAGATACAGTGAGCTATATATACTTTGGAAGAATTCATAGGGAGAGAGATAGAGAGAGAAGGAGAGAGAGAGACAGAGAGGGGGAGGGAGAGAGAGAAAGAAAGAGAGAGACAGAGAAACAGAGAGAGAGAGAGATAGAGAGACAGAGAGAGAGAAAGAGAGAGAGGGAGAGAGAGAAAGAAAGAGCGAGAGACAGAGACAGAGAGAGAGAGATGAAGATAGATGGATAAATGAATGGATAATAAACATTTTCTCACTTCTATCTTTTCTCTACCTTTGTAGTCGGATCAAACTCTTGAAGTTTGACAAATATTGACCTTCGATGAATATTGACCTTTTACAATATGATATATGTCAGTCAAGGTGATTGGCTCTAGTCAGGCGGTTGGAATGTGTAATTAACGGTATTTAAAAATATTTATTGATGAACTGATCCCTTCTGTCTTTTCTATTCAAACTAAACCCTGGAATTCCCACACAGGGTGGCCACAATTATATTTTGTCGTCTGATCAATACCATTTCCCTGAAGGTCAATATTCCTTTTCACGATGTTTCCACTAATCGTGCAACCATAAAAACACACACACAAAATAAAACGTTGCACGCAATGCGGACGATCTTGTCACTTCTGTGAGCAGACCCGATTTGTAAGAATGACCCATCTTTCTACTGACCTCAACCTGTTGTCCTAACGATTGATTGACATTGACAAAATATAAATATTTTCTAAATATATGGGAGCTTAGCGTCCTTTGTACACCCCCCCCTGGTTCACAATCATCCCCTAAAATGACAACCGATGGGGGGTTGAAGTCAATCAAAACTGGTCATTGGACTGTTGACACGTTCCTCTCCGCTCATCAATCCGCTGAATTAAAAAAATGTGTTTAGATTAGAGCCGATTCATGCCATTATAACCATGCTTTGGCTCTCGTTGTACGGGTTGCAAGAATGAGGAATGCTAGGCCTGTTTACTCACTAATCCATTGATCAGAGGACCAACAATCTAACTGATCCTAATCATATAATTTCAATAACAATCTCATTGCTGGAGGAATAATCGCTACAACCGGCAGAATCACGCAATGCCGGCGGTCTAGTCTGTTGTCAAGCCACTTGTATTAAAAGAATTCACTGTTCTATATAGCATGGTCTGGTTAGACACCAAATAATCCGAAGATTTCTTTAAAGAATCTGTATCTTAGCTTTCAGATTGTTTGTCTATGGATAAATCTTACTGGTAAGAGTACAAGTCATTGCCCCGCTTTCTAATACAACTTTGCAATGATATAAAGAAATGAAGCATTTGTTTTGCTTTAAAAAATCACTGCATATCATACTTAAACATTAAGTTTGTCGTTATCTCTACAGATTGTAGGAAAAATTTTCAAAAACAAAAGTGTTTTTTTTTTGTGCTTGTGTTTCAATTGTGTCCCATATCACACTAATGTACGCCAACAAAGGGTCGCAGCAAGGAAAGATACCCATTTTCGTAATGTATTCAAAACTTTCTTAGCAAACGCGATATTACAACCACCTGTATCTAGTGATTCAGTGTCATTGGGTGGGACGCACTCTGAATCTATTGCTACTCGGACAAACCTCGGACAAGCCTTGGGTTTAACCCTAGTAACGTATTGTTTGAACGAAGTGCATACAATTCACATGCATAACGAAAATGGTATACTCTGGAGAATAGACTTATTTATATACGTGCACCTGCAAATGCGACCCCCCCCCCCCCCCCCGCATGATTATACCCCTCCCCTCCCAACTCAAACACATGTACTGTAAATACATGCCTCACGTAACCAGATCTCGTGGGCTATTGCTATTGAAATAAACACCGCGCTTTACAGTAGCACCTGAAATCTAGACTAGCTGTGTTTCTATCACTACCCCAATCATTAGGTTCAATCCGTCATTTTCGACACTTATTACTATTAATCATCGTGCTTGCTATTGCGTGCTAGCTACTGATAAATGGCAGCCCACAACACCAACAAGAATTCCTTCGTTGATTGAGACGCCGCCGCTAAGGGGCATCTCATACCAGGTATGCGTTTAGTACCTCTTTCATCGTACATATTCACTCGTAAAAATAGCGGGTGAAAAAAGAAACCACCGGCTAGACGAACCAATTAAAGGACAATGGGATCGTCAGAGCTCATTTTGTATTTCAGTCCTGATGTAAACTGCCAAGAGACAATCGTGTAAAAAAAAATAATATAAAAGTTATACAAAATATTTCAGATTGACATGTAACGCGAGATTAGGTAGGATGACAACGCTCTATTTTTGTTTGTTTGAACCACGTAGTTGACACAGCCTCGCATAGATTCATCACAGTTGCCAGTTAAAAGAAAGTACATAACGTCACTTCTTCGTTTCCCTCTATACATTTAAAAATGTGTGTTTCGTGCAAGTGTTTTTTTTTTTATTTAGGTAAACTAATCCGTCAAGGGCTTTTTGAGTCATGTCCGATTAAAAGTTTAAGTGAATTCGTTATAGATGTATCGTACGCTCCATTCTTTACGATTTTAGACCTTAATAATGTTAATGGATATTTGAGGTTTGCCTAAGTAGTATTTAAAAATGTGCCCTATTGTATGAATTGTGTTTCAAATTAGCCTGATATGACCTTATGTCATACATCGTAGTCTTTTCAGTAGCAACTTTGTTATAATTTATCCGACGCACAAAAACGGTTAACGCCGTGCACTGATAGCATATGAATAGACAGATAAGGCCAACATACACATTACTGAATAGCAGCCTTCCCTCATTTCTTTTACAGCAATTACCTCTTATTTCCCTATCCTTCTGTCCTTCTCTCGTCTCTGTATGTTTTAGCGTGTATCTCCCTCCCTGTCAATGTTTAGTTGTGTATGCCTGTCTGTCTCTTTACTATGTCACTTGAGTGCACGTGCCATAAAATAGACCCTTGATCAGGTCTATTCTTGCATTCAGTTTCTTAGGGGGCCATCAGCCTCCTCCGCCCACTTTTGAATCAAAACAAATTAAACTCACTCCTTGTAAATAACTTATAATCACGTTTATTGATGTTTGCAGTCATGTATCTAGTACATTATGCGTACATCCCTGGGTCCCGTTGCATAAAACTTCGCATTAATGGTAACCCTGTCATGAGTAGTAACTACATGTACCATGGTAGCACCACTCGACAGCCAATCAAATCAAGGTTTCTATAGAAATTGCCATTGATAGCAAAGTTACCATCAATGATGAGTTTCTTGGAACAGTGCCCTGGACTGTTTCTCTGTACAGTAACTTCCCTGGACATGAAACTGTAATTTCCCTGTACATGAATTGATAATTTCCCATAATGCACGATGGATGAGGATCACATGTCATCAGTGATACGGAATATCTTTGACGTTATTTATGTATGCTATTAAGACATGAATTTACCGTCTATCGAACTGTTATTCATTTCGCTCGGATTGTTACACGCAGGTGTGCGCGGAATGTGCCTTAATGAGGGCAGTATTACATAAACAACCCCGGGGTGTACCATTCACCTCACCCTATAAATACATCTCAACCCTCTCGTCCTTCCACTCAAGTAACACTTGGAGCTATATTATAACAAAAGCAGTCAATAATAATCATGATAATGATTGGAAGAAATACAAGCAATGTTTCGCGTTATCTGATTGGAGGTAGATGATGCTACAGGTGATGGTTTAGTTTATACCTCTTTGTTACACGCGACGTTCAAGTTCTCCCCTCAAGAACTCATGCCTCGTTCTATTCGTGTGAGTCTCTTTATAAAAAGCACTTGTTTTCGACATTTTTCTTCAATATCACTGAAAGCGTGGAC
This sequence comes from Arbacia lixula, assembly GCA_963669155.1. Classification (NCBI taxonomy): domain Eukaryota; kingdom Metazoa; phylum Echinodermata; class Echinoidea; order Arbacioida; family Arbaciidae; genus Arbacia; species Arbacia lixula. The sequence continues at coordinate 13,069,321 of OZ022576.1, read as the reverse complement.
CCTACCACGAAAGTGACGAATTGGAAATTACACACTCGTATATGTATGTGCGTGTGTATATATGTGTGTATGTGAGTGTGTGTGTGTGTGTGTGTGGGTGGGGTGGGGGGGGGGGTCAAAGTGTGTCCGTCTTTCATAATTACAAACATAGGAAAAGGGTGGCCTAGACTACGACCTTTTTGTTGAATAACAGTGAAAGTAACGAATCGCTTCTTCCACGTAGCGACGAGGATAAAAGAAGTGACCGTCGATTATGTGACAATGGGAGCGGGCAAGAAGTGTCGGTTTGAAGGAAATCGTTCTTCATCTGCTATAGGCATCATTGTTTGAATAATGTATCTACCCCCAGCCATTATCAAATCATCTTGTATTGTAAATCACTCATCGCGTAATAAGAACTTTAAAGGTAATTCATCAATTTTGCAGACGATAACAAATTCTGCAAAAAAAAAAATGATGTGAACCACAGGTAATAGGTTTATTTTGCAAAATATGAAACGTAATAGTGACATATAATTCGAATACTTCGTAAACACCATATGCAGTTTGTCTCTCAGACTATGCTTCCTTTTTAAATGCAAAATTAAGATTTAGGTATCCAGATAGTATCACACTTTGCTGAATGATATTTTGTTATTACAATGCTGACAAGACATACCTCTGTTAACATAATTCATCTAATTGATGAGCTTAGATTGTGGTAATCAAACTATCGTTCCGAGGGGAAGGGTCCGCAAGTACTATGCAACATATTTCAGACGACCTGGTACAAATTAAAATAAAAGCCAATATGAACGGTCACTCTTCAGGTCCCATATTCTAAGGGAATCTCTTTAACGTTATCTTCTTACACAATAACCTATATTTACACAATTGTGCAAGAGATACGTCACCTTTAGTAGAGAACATACTCTGTTTGATAAGCTCATTTGCTAAATAACTGAGAAATCGGTGAAAAGGGTCGCCAATAGCTTGAGGAAAATTATTTCAAGAAAATAACGTATTATGTGAACAAATGTTTACAGGAAATTAAAGTGGTGTCAATTGCGAACACCTTCCCCATACATTTGCTTTCCAACTATGAGAGAGCGGTAACAGGTGGTCGTTATGTGCTCGAGTTTCCACTGGTATTAGGGCATTAACCTCTTGTACCAGAAACATGTTTTACCAAAGGATGAGCATGCAGAAAAAAGACATTGACACACACAGAGTTAACGATGTATCTTTCATTTGAGCTACCATGTGTAAATCTGTAATTGAAAGATGTCATATTGTATTCATCAAGTTGCTCTGATTTCCTATGCGACATGTGTAAACCAAAAAAAAAAGAAGAAGACGTATTCACCATTGATACATGCAGCTCCAATGGAGAACCAATTT
>OZ022576.1:12922941-13062941 GCA_963669155.1 Arbacia lixula | reverse complement strand
GTGAAAATACAGATCATAACTGACTGATAGATTGACTTTTCTATCATTTTGTATAGCTTGTATTCACGTGTCTACAATGTTAGGAATTCAAAGAGTATACAGGTATACGAATTAAGTTATTGTCAAATTGTGCGTCTCCACCGCCCAATACAAAAGTTAAATATTCAATCCAGAAAAGTTTGAAAAGGAGGTACTTGCTATACTTTTTGGAAAATACACCGCAGATACAAACAAACTAGAAAGGGGCGTAGTGATGTCCTTCCGAAAAAAATATATGCACTAGCTCCTTCAGTTGACATATTTTCGCTGACGGAAAAACAAAACACGACGATTTTAGTTCCCATCCACCCTCTTTGTATGCGGAGAATCCTATAGTTTGTTTGGCGACGAACGTAAACTTGACACCTTCATCATCAATAATTTTGTGAAATACGACTGGATGTGGGTGACAATGACATCAAATGGAATGAGCTTTGACCTGAAATGAATCTTACCTGTCAGATAAGTGTGTTTGTCTTCTCATACCTAACATATCTGAGCATAATTTGTCGATCTTTTATTCGTGTTGTTACCCGAAGTTTTGTTGGTATTTGCGGTTAAAGTTTCCCGCCATCGCACGTGTTTGTTAGCACGTGTCTTCCCGGAACTACTAGGGAATTCAATACATTAATAACGCATTCCTTAAGGCAATTAAACAAATATGCTACTGCACAGGTTACAAAGTATGACATTGTTGAAAGAGTACCAACTCCCACTGCTTAAGACAAAACAGCAACATCAACAACTTTCACCTTGGGAAATATCGCATGATGTATTGCTTTGTTTACCACGATGTCGATTTCTATCGAGTTGTAAAACATGTTTTATGTTTATGCATTACAAAATTCCCATCTGAGAAATATGTTCATGGGTTCACAGTCCTTTTACATGCGTTGAGATGACGTAGAGTACTTTTCGTACTACAGGGGAATGTGCCTTATTTATCCATCAAATTTCGCCACACAAAAGATTAGTTGACATAAGACTCAAGCGTGGATAATGTATTTCATTTTTCTGACTTTTTCTTCACACGATGTATTTGTTTGCTTCGAGAAGCATGACAAGGTACTTATCTTTACAATCACTCAGGTCGAATTATTTAAGTATGCATTCATAAATCTTCTGCATGTGATATGACCCTGTTGACATTATAAAATTATGTAATGTATATTGATCCATAAATTGTCAACATACGTTACCCAGATAAAGTGTAGCTACTATGTTTTTTTTATTTTTTTTTTATAATAGCCAGAACGTGCTTTGTATATCGCCCAAACCCGTCTTCCTTTCGTGACCTACAATATCCGATCAAGTATTATCTATTCCTGTGGTTTTAAGCGCTGACCCAGTTGGAACATGAAGCACAACTCTGCTTCTAAATACAAAGGAAAGACCTCATATCCATTTTGGGAGCTGGGAACATTTCCGCCCAGTTGGTATTGCTCCAGCGTTGTTTAGGTCAAGAACTGAAAACGAAATCGGATTTTGCAAGTAATCCCTCAAACTTTCATTCAACTTTTACCAAGGATTCTTCGTCGAGTACGGACTTAAAGGACTATATTTGAATGCAGTAATGGGAAATCTTTAAACAGACTAACTATCGCATGAATTTAGTTGCTTTCAAAGAAGGCAATAATATAAAAAGATATGAACCAATTGGATAAGCATGATATTCTTTTATGAACGACCTCATTTGAATTACGATCCTCTTCGATAGCAAAAGGGAATAGGAGACGCGGGGCCTGGGTTTCCACGATTTAAAAGTACACAATGCAAATTGAGACAATCATGATGTTACCTAGTAAGTATCTACCTAGTAAGTATCCCTTCCAACTAAAAGAGTGTGATAAATGGGTATGAAAAAGAGGATACGGAAAAAGGGAAGCAAAAATACACAACGACATGTGCAGAGGCATGCACAGTAGCTTGGCCGAGTAGGAGTACGCGAAAACAAGCTCAAATACAAAAATAACGCAATGCGCGTGTCAAACAATAATAAATTCCATATATAGATTTATATTCATGAAAGCTTCGATATGTAATTGCTGTTTTCTTTTCCTCCTTTTACAATCCAGGATTGTACGTTTTTAGCTTTTCCGCAAATCCATGTCCACTATTTAGTTGTCTCTTTTCAACCAAAGGCAATATTTCGGACTAATGGGTGCCGGGCACCTCCATGAAAAGTTAATGTAATTTTTCTTTATTATTATTTTATTCAATGATTGTAACTCTTACCTCCGAGAGCTAAAGGAGATGTGAGATAATTGAATGGATTCTGGACTGCTTTCTGCGGACACCCATACTAACAAGGTTTTCTTTAGACTTTAGGGGGTTTTAATTCGCGTGATGCGACCCAAAGGCGTACCTAAATATTTCATGTCTTAATACAGTTCTATAAGGCCCTCGGTCATGACGGTAAAGGTGAAGGAAAAAAAGGCCGCATTTGTATCGCACATATGATACATGATGAAGTTTATAAACTAATTTCCAAAATCTTATTATTGCTATAATTTTAAACAAATACTTCTCGTTGTGTAAAACACACCTTTCCATGAAAAGTCATCGTTTTTCCAGAAGAGAAAAACAGCCCCAAAACAAGTCACCTGTATGAAAGCGATCTACTTCGACGGTGGTGCCTGCGAAGCTGCTGGCACGAGTTATGTCGCGCTTGTCATTTCCCCATGTCTATTTGTGTTGACAGATTCACTTATATCATTAGAAATGAAGGGAATACCCACAAGCACAGCTTGTTTCTAGCTAGCTCAACAGGGTTACATGTATTTTGAGGTTACATTGAGACCGTTTGTGTTGATGCTGAGCGCTTCATATTGAAAAATTACTTCCAGCACTTAATGATGTGTGTTACCCGTTTTGTAGCAAGTGAAGAAATTTGCACAAGGCCAAAGGCGATTTTTTTTTTCAACATGTGACTGCTACAAATCTACATTTAGAAAAAAATGAGATAATGACTTTTCGCTCCAACATGTTTTATTTGTAAGAAATTCTGGGAATTTGAGAGTGGTTCAATAATTATGATTGAGCGAAAGCAACTCACCATGTTGCATGGTATTTGGACGTTGGTTATCCATGATCTTTTTGAATTATATTTGGCTCCTCATTTCTTCTTTACCTTTCTGCAACTCACCCCCCCCCCCCTCCCCGCTCTCTCCCTCACCCATACCCCTTTTTATCTGTCCTAATCGACCCCTTCTGTCAGTATCATTTTCTTATTCCTCCGCATCCAATTCTTTTGGTATCACTCAGTGTTTGTGATGGATATTTTCATGAACAACATCTTATAAATATTCATGGGCAAATTTGTGTATATTTTGAATATAGCATTTATCAATTTTACATCATGAACGCAGAACCGCTGCATCTCATTGCACCGTACCGTGCTATTGTATCGTACCCCCTAACTAAATTACACACCTCTCCTTCAGCATTTCCACTTTCCCTTTATGTTTTCCTTTTAATGACCCCCCCCCCCCGCCCCCATCAGAGTCTAGCTATTTGTGTATTAAGCTACATTACCTCAAGTATGATGTATATTCGTTTTGTCTCCTGTTCTCCATTACTCCTTGTCATTTAATATTCATTTTCAGCTTGAGTTCTATTCCACCATCTCAACATTGTGAACAAGGAACTTTGCTCTTGTGGGTCAGATAATCCCTACAACTTTGTTTTCAATACCACGACTTATTCCTGATATTTCTTGTTTGGGATCGTAATAATTCTTGATCAGACCCCGAAGCCCGCCTCAGCTCCATCAGCACGTACGTCGCTTACACTCCAATCATCAAGGAACATGCGTTTTCCTGCTTGTGTGTGTGTGTGTTTCCCCCAAACTTCTTCAAAAAATAATAAGGACGCTCAAAATAAACCGCTTAAGCCCTACCAACACTGATCAATAACGTAATTTCAAATAATGGAAAGGGTCATTCAAGAAATTAGCGTTCAAATGTCAAATTAGACTTTATTACCAGTACACGCACAACTATAGAGTAATTCATTGGTGTAATGATACTTCATGATCATAATTACATTCCGCCTCATATAGGTCACGCTCAGTGGGGGTATTAGTTGGCCCCCCTCAACAGATAAGCGGTAATTGGCGGTAACCTTTATCAACAAGCGGTGGTGTATTTGTGGAGCGCGCGACCTGACGCATTCAGCGACTTAAGACTTTTCGTAAAGTTACTCGCGAGAAGAGTGTGAACTTTAAGAAATTGTGAACTGAACAACAATTCACGAAGAAGGAGAAAGAGTATAGCACGTAGGAGACTTTTTACCAGCAGCATCAGCATCAGCAGCTATAGTGGTATCAGTATAAGTAGTAGTAGTAGTAGTAGAAGTAGTAGTAGTAGTAGTAGAAGTAGTAGTAGTAGTAGTAGTAGTAGTAGTAGAAGTAGTAGTAGTAGTAGTAGAAGTAGTACTAGTAGTAGTAGTAGTAGTAGTAGTAGTAGTAGAAGTTGTAGTAGTAGTAACAGTAGTAGTAGTAGTAGTAGTAGTAGTAGTAGTAGTAGTAGTGGTAGTAGGAGTAGTATTAGTAGTAGGAGTAGCAGTAGTAGTAGTAGTAGTAGTAGTAGTAGTAGTAGTAATAGTAGTAGTAGTAGTAGTACTTGTAGTAGTAGTAGTAGTAGTAGTAGTAGTAGTAGTAATAGTAGTAGTAGTAGTAGTACTTGTAGTAGTAGTAGTAGTAGTAGCAGTAGTAGTAGTAGTAGTAGTAGTAGTAGTAGTAGTAGTAGTAGTAGTAGTAATAGTAGTAGCAGCATCAATGTACTACAGAAGTATTATATCACATTAATATTCTAAAACTCATAAATGATATTGCACGAGGAAGTGCGAGATAATATTTATACCAGAATTTCCTTATAGCACTCAAGAGAAGTACATTCTAGGAGAAAACAATGAAAGGATATTTCCTCCATGTTTTCAAATTCTCAAAGAGATCGGATCAACAACAAGAAAGCTCGGAATAAGCTTATTGAATCAATTTGTCTCAAGGAATGTTAATTGATCTCAAAGGAATACTGGGGATGTTCCCTTGATCTTCCCCCTACTTGTGAGCCATGCCATCACCGTTCCTCCATATTTCTCTGTCGGTAACCATGACATCGAGATTTGTATTATTTTAGCTGCAGAAGGACGCTGTAAGACATGGCATTGTGTGAGGCATGGGGGCGAAAGATGACAGGGGAGATGTTATCGGAGTCATAAGTAGGAGGAGGGGGAGGAGTGTTAAAAGGATCACCTTCTTACAATCAATGGATTTAAGAGGGGAAATCGGAGGGGCCGTCCCTGAGAAATCGCTTTCTTCATACCAATTTCTCTCTCCAGGATGTTTCGCATTCACACAATTCCCTCGCCAGCAGTTCACATTCTTTCTTCTTTTAATTATTCCATTTTTCCATCCTTTAGTTTCTTCTTCTTCTTCTTCTTCTTCTTCTTCTTCTTCTTCTTCTTCTTCTTCTTCTTCTCCTTCTTCTTCTTCTTCTTCTTCTTCTTCTTCTTCTTCTTCTTCTTCTTCTTCTCCTTTCTCCTGTTTCTTTTTCTTTTCCTGTTCTTCTTGTTCCTCATCATCTTTGTTTCGTCTACTTCTCCTTCGCATTCTCCTTCCATTATCATTCGGGAGATGTGCGTGTAGCTACCAAAAAGGATGAAGGTGATAAGATGAAAAGGACAGGATCGAGACGTATTTCTCTCATGAACCCATTCATGTATTAAATCTAGATTAACATCGTATTCGGTTAGAGTATATGTATTTGTAATCTACTTAACTCGGAAATGACGAAAATAACTGCCAATAAGAAGCAACATCCCTTTACTGTTGCTGAATAACTACTGTTATCACGGGTGAATTAATCATAATGTCGATAATGGGTTAAAAGGCGTCATACTTATTTTTATCGCACATTATGCTTCGAAAGGGGTGACTTGGTTGGTTTTGTAGTGAGCCTCGCTGCAAAAAAAAACTCCTTACACATTATTTGTATCCGCACCGACTATTTTATTGAAGTGTTAGAAACAGAAGAAGCATTTCACGGAAAATATTCCAGGGTTGTCCCCGTGGTATCGTGAACGCTCTCCGCGTGATTGCGCATCATCTAGCCTGCTTCCAGGCTGTTGTATCTATAATCCATGTTTTACAATTCTCGAAACTGAGAGGAAAGTTACCATGTAGCGACATCTGTAATTTGCTTGCGATCATGCCCGTCCCATACATTAGTACACTAGACTTAGAGTGGACATGACTGTGAACAAAATCCGAATGTGGTTGCGCGGTGCATCATGGGCGACTTTCCCCTTGAAGAATTTCACTTTTGGCTGCATTAGACTAATCACGCTCTAAGTTGTTTTTGCTTCCGCTATTGTGAAGATTGATTTTGTGTTATATACCTCTTTTCTTGATGGCCGATTTTTCTCGCTAAGAATCTTCAAGGTGAAAGATACACGTTCCGTGGTAACATAAACCATGTAGTAAAGTTCGTTGGTACGGGATATCTCCAGAATATTTTAACGAACTGCATCCTCATTACCACTATAGTCGCATGAACACTGATGAACATCAAAGAGAGATACATTATACCATCTTGGGACGAACCTTCTTATATCGTTTACATTAATTAGGGTGTGGTTTGATTTCGTTATCGATTGAGCGTTTTTGCGAAGTGCCAGCGAGACAGATGACAACGTGCCCCGCTTTCCAAAGAGAATTTTCACCCCTCTCTGCCCACGCCACACTCCTGAGTGATGGTAATTATCGTGGACATTGCCGACGCAACCCGACGCGTTTTGCGCAAGCTGGTTCATCGTACCTAGTTGTATTAAAACGCATGCTTACTCCTACATGTGATGATCATTTCACACTCCTGAAAAATGCGTGATTTAATAGACTTGGCCGACACAATCCAATGCGACATTCGGAGGGTGGTTTACCATACTTGGTTTGTACCACACGTTTATCACCTTTATATGAAGACCACCTTACATTCCTTTTTTTCATTTTAATGTAGGTGATTTCAGAAACATTTCGATCTAAAGCTATCCCATACTCGTAAGCTTACATGGTATGCACATGAAAGTACTACGGGATGAAATCACCACGAACTCGGTCTGTGAAATCCAAAATGACATTCGGATAGCGCCCTGATGGACTGGACAATTGATTGACAGGTTGATTATCATTTGATACAATCGTTGGCTTATTGGATGTGAAGAATGTTTTAAATTGCGAATCTATTTCTTTTCGAGTCAAAGATTACATAATAATCTTGTTTGGGCAAAACGGGGTTTGGAATTACGCCATTGTTTTGCAAAGTTTACATGGTGTAAAGGTGGACTGAACCCCACCTTACACCATGTTCATTACATAGCCATTGCCTGCGTCATTGATGTAGTAGCATACTTTGGATGGGATATAATTAGTAATGTTATAGGTTGTATGGATCGACAACCACACACTATCTTATTCAGTTTAAAGCGGATCGTGTGATTGGCCCTTTATCCTTCTAACCTCCCCGTCGAGCATGCTCATTGGTTAGTTGGTATCTGTATACTCTAAGAGCTAGATGCCATTATGATTACTGGAGCAAGAACCGAGTCGCCGTAATACCAAGCAAAATCACATTTAATCAAAAATTCATTTTGTTACAAACGAAGATAAAAAAGATCACCCCATCGGGATTTTGTTGGATTTTTTCCCGAGGGGATTGGAAGATTTAGGCGATCCCGTTGACACGTGTAAAGGTAGCATCGTAGATTATTATGAGAGTACAGGATATGAAGAAAAGTATACAAGCTAATCACTATAAATGCTAAATAGATACTAAATGAAAGTAGTATGATTTACATAGATATTGCGTTGCGTTCTTCACCGATACCTGACATAAAAGAGTGACAAGGATAAAGGAAACGTGTTAGAATATATATTACTAATATTTATGATATGTGGGCTGTTATTTACATAGATATTACGATATATTATTCATTATAAAGATTGCCATCGCATCTTTAATTGGAATAGTGGGTATGGTACTTGAGCGTACTCGCATCAACACATACACGAGCGCGCACACACCATTGTGTAACGTTGGGTTTACACTTTAATATGATATAAACAGGGTATCAAACAGAAAGTTAAACAAATCTTTATCATCGACGAAACTGTGATATAAAAGGTATTCTCTGTCATAGGTTGTTACATTGTGATATTGTTACACGGATGCAATGAAAAACTTTCTCTGTATTGATTTGTGTCTGTTACCGGTACGTGTTGAATTTAATGATTCAATCAATCAACATTCGATTCAGCTCCGATTTATTAATCTGTTTTATAAAGAAATTTATATATATATTTATATATACATATATATATATACATTACAATGAAATATAAAAAAAAATCAAACTGTAAAACACATTCAACATTAACTCAACAACAAAAACATCCTCTCTTTTAGAAAGTGACTTGGACCAATGGAGAGGCCAGGGAAGTAGTCAAGTAACCAATCAAATAAATCATATAAATGTAATATAGATCCAGCAGATATGTCATCGGTGGCAAGTCGTAAACTAAAATATATCATAACATCATCCCTATAAACATAGTGTCAACACATGGTGTAACATTTGAAACATTTTTTTTTCAATGGGTGGTCACATATTTAAGCCGTCCAACGTCCATTGTAACTCTTTAGGCACCATCGATGCATTTTGCGCACCTAATACACGTACGCCACACAAAGCAACATATTGTCTTGCGCATTTTTTCTTAAATGAAGAATGAAGGGTGAGGCAAATAAAGGGGAACTTAACGGAAAAACACGACCTTATTTACCTCCCCTTTTATCACATCCGTCTTTAATGCGGGATAATGATGGAGGTTTCTGACACCAAATAATCTGGATTATATTCTTTATGAATTTTTAAAATATTGCAATCATACTTGATCTCAAAGCAGATGTATAACCAACATTGAAACCAACCTTCAGGTCTGGTAAATGAATAATTCAGTGTTATTGGCAGAATAATGCCTGATTCTGTATCTAATATTATCTCGCCTACGTCAAAATAATGAAATTGTATTATCGATCATGTCGATCATGAATTACACATATAGGACTTTCTTTTCCAAGTCATACCAACTGTCTTCCAAAAATGAAGAAGTAAGAGTGGGAAAATCTAGATTAACAATATGGATGCGTGGGTGTGCCGTGGGATAATGTTTGTGAATTATTATTCAAGATCTTAAGATCCCAGTTTGAAACCCATTCATTACACCTTTGATCTTCTGCAAGATTGCTGCTCTACACCCAGGAGTATGGATGGTAACTAGTATGTATATGTCTCTTGCTTTGGAAAACATTGCTTGACGGAATCATTTAGACTATAACGGCCTCTTCGAGTACCATCGGTCAAAGCACATAGATATTTGAATGGAATATAATGCGGTCCGATCATTCAACGCCTATTGCGGACTGAACCCTCTATAGGTGTCATCGTTCATAATATGTGTTGTAATTGACATGTATATCATTGTTCAGTAATGAGAGGATTGATATGGAAATGTCCAAATATCACAGAATATCATATCCTTTACTTGGCGTATGAGCAATTCGAACAATTGGAATAATGCACATCATCAAATAGGCCTTTTAATTTTAGATAAAGCACTAGAATATCGTTGCAGCATCATCATACGAATGTATAGGGTATGATCCGGAAAAAGCAAGTGGGGGCTCGATATAAATCTGACCTTGAAGAAAATTCATTAGCAATTTAAAAAAAAATGCCCAGATTTACATTGAAATATAAGATTTTCCGTATAATATCGTTGAGAAATCATTCATAAGAGTACACGGCATGGGCAGGAAAATGCAAGGAATTCCATTACTCCTCACCCCAACCATTCATGGCGACAATACAAAGTGGCGAACTAGCTCACCTACACAGGAGCAAACAAACCCGGGAAGGTTTAGAGCACTTCTAACTTTAATCCTGTGTGAAAGTACTTAGGACCAGTTACTCGCAGGTGCCAAAATGAGAGTTACGTGCCCCCGTCTGGGTACCCAGTGACCTCTTCAAGTAACTATTTTGAAATAGACGAGAAGTACCATTTGTTTTGCCTCCTATCCATGATTGTACTTGCTCGTTTACAAATATTTGTGTGCTAGAATAAGACGCTGCTCTGTGTAATGTGTATGTATTAATGGTGATAAAATCCATATTAAGGATTTACTGATACTGTCATCTTTCCCTAGCTTGAGATGATTCCCTATGTGAATTCATGTTCCAAGGCTACCTCTCAGGCCGTATGCATGAATATCTCTTCCTGTTTCTACCCAGCCGACAAAACCAAACTTTTGAGAACATTGCACGAGCCGTAAGCATAGATCTATAGCATTTAGATCAAGTGCGTGAAATATGAAACTTGACAGTGGCGCCAAATTCAAATTAGAATACTTTCTAGTTTGCCTTTCAGGCTTTTTAAAATGAAAAACGAAAGTTGAAAACAAGAGTTATTATAGTGAAAGGGATTTCTGGGGTAATTTCAATTTTGAAAAGAAATCTTATGCACACACCCAGTAGAGGAAAGGATAGCTTGCTCCATCATGTAAAACAAATAAAGAACAAGTCAGACAAGAAAAAGTAAAATCGAGTGTCTAGGGTTACGACCGACTCCTCATAAATATTAATGTATCAGATTGAAAGAGACACTTAGGTATTCGTTTCCGTGTCATCGTGTTAAATTTGTGAACTAGAAATAGCTTGCACGGTTAATTCACTACCCGGTATCAGATCACAGGTTCAAATCCTTCAGAAGGGCGTTTCATGAACATTTTCATCTGACAAGATGTCTTTCTCCGACAGTAACCAAAGTAACAGTCAGAGGCTAGTGCCTCTCAGCCAATCAAATCTGAGGATTTCACTGAAGCACTGACCATTTTGTCAGTGCTGATAACGTTCATGAAATGCCCCCCTGGTTCCAAGATTTCAGTCTGACTTTAAAATAAATAATTCACAGGGTGGAGCATGTAACTACTACTGGGTGTGTACCTAAAATGTCCTGTCTATAAAAAAAAATAGCATTGTATACTCGTTTTGAGTCGAATGGAATGTGATGTTCGAATTGCATCGGCTGTGGAAGAGTCTACGGGTAAACGATTCAACTTAAAGACAACATGCCTCCAAACCAATCAAAAAAAATCAATACCAACCCATTGAAAGTCCCCTGTCAGTTCCATCATTCTAAGGGAAGTTCTTAAACGATATGTTTTACTATATTCGTAGCATTTACATTACCTTATTTATTAGGCCTGCCTAATGGATACGTAACTTAATTTGAACGAATTATTTACAGAACTGTAAACGTCGCGCTTTATCGGCAGTGGACGAGTTTGCAAACCCGCTGTTACGTTCGTTTTAATATTAGTACTTATTCATCTTAAAAAGTCATAAACTGGAGATTAGGTTGACTCTTTTAGTACCAAGCCAGGACTTTACACATTACATGCACCTACTTAAGAACATAGCTGTACCGCATATCCTATAAAACAAAAGTGTTGGTGTACCATATATAATAATTGATCGTGAATTGGCTGGATTAAGACGACAGTATGACACACAGATATTAATTTGTCTTGGGAAGTTCTGTCACATGGCGTGCGATCTGGACACGTGGTTTGCATCAACATTGATCAAAGCAGAACGAAAAGATACCCAGGGTTTCGGGTCAAGGGAATTCTAAAAAGTGTGCGTGTGTCGGTTTGTGTGTAACTGTTTGCGCGCGCGTGTGTGAGTGTGTGTGTGTGTGTGTGTGTGTGTGTGTGTGTGTGTGTGCGTGTGTGTGTGTGTGTGTGTTTGTATGCGTACGCACGCGAGAGAAAGAGAGAGATAGAGGTGAGTGCGTGTGTGCGTGTGTGTATGTGTATCTTTATTATGATAAGTATTCAATGTTTGCCTATCATTATTTATTTGATGTGTATGTATTTATTTCGAACTTGATTTACGGCTATGTATTCTTTGCATTCGTTTGTAATGATGTGATTTTTGTGTTTAACTTGTAATATCTATAATATACTTTTGAACGAGAAAGGAAGTAAAATAAAAAACACGATTAAAAAACGTATGAGAGTGTGGTTGTGCGTGAGTTTCAGTTTGTTTTGACGAATAAAATGACTCAGTATTTTTTTCGATGAGGAAGAATTCACTTATGAATTTTATTTCGCAAAAAAAAGAAACAGGACACCTGGCTGGCAACTTAGGCCTCTTCCGTAAAGAGGATCACACCGTTCCTTGTAAATAAAGGGCTATTTTTTTAATTATTTCGTCGAAAGGGGGACATAGAACATTAACTGATGATAAGTCAGGCAATATCTAATGCACAGGCTACGCAGTGCTATTTATCATACTGCTGATAGTCACCCATGATTCGATGCATTTGTATGAATGCGATGTAGTACAATAACCAACATTCCTTTTATTACAACGAATGAAAAAAATATATAAATGCATTTTACAAGTGTTTCACACGTGTCACTACAGTGACGTGCTCTTAGTTGATTGGCTTATCAATATTTTAAAAAGACATTTCGTTTAGTGGTTCGATATCGGATTAATACTACACTCCCCATACTGTCATGTAGACATGATAAGAATTCAGAAAATATGATAATACACACATACATATATACGTTTGACATACATACACGTAGTATAATAGAACAAACGTAGAATGTTTGCAATTACCTGTTGCGATAACGTCCGTAAATTTAGCGGCCCGAAGTCAAGATAAATCCAAATTGTCTGTTAACTTAAGACAAATGGTAAATTTGGTTTTAAACTTCATCATCATTTATACAAACCTATTTCGTGAGTCAAACTGCATGCCGCAGTGGATTATTTATTTCCACTGCCCAAACAACTGATCATTCGACCAATTTATCAGAGACACTTTCTTTTTCAAAGTCTTACGTAAAATCGCCGGGTGAAAAGTTAAACTGTGGTGTTCTCTTGGTCCGTTTGATCTGTCGTGCATCAACACTTGCGGATCAAGGGCGGCCGAGATAGATCACGTTGACTCGCTACTTGCCACAGAGCGGCAGGCTGAAAGGATGGAGAGATAGGCTCGGAGTGATACTGTAGCACCGCAAAACACACACACGGAGGGGTGGTTTGAGAGGGGGAGGCGAGCGAGAGGAGCTAAGTAAACTTCACGATTGTTCTCTAAATGGCCAGGGAAAGGAGCGGTGAGTTTGCGCGGCGGTACCGTCAAAGGTGAAGAAAGGTGGAGAAGTTCAAATATGGCGTCGAGATAAAAGAAGATCGGTAACGATTGCTCTTCCCCTTCCACCACAGCTGACTCGTTGTAAAAATATTTCCTTTCCGTTTGAATAAGAAAGGTTTTGCTGTTGATTAATGCTACCAGATCCCGTTGTCAACAGAGGCCAGGCAGGTTAAGCTGAATAAAGAAGTGATTCGACATTTGTGTGAATGCAATAAGAAGTGTATAAAGCATAAATGGAATGTTTCTTCTTAATGGATAGGTTAATGGATGCACAATCGATTATGTTTCTTTATACTATGTATGGCATTTAGTTTATGAATGTGCCCTCAGCATTTAGCCTAAGACGTGTTTGTTTTCCCTCTGGTTGTAGAAAGTACTATACATAAGGATAATATAAAGTATTATTACCAAAATTCTCAGTCAAGACGATCACGACCGTTACGCAATTTATAAAGCACACTACAAGACAGTGTTTACGTGCGCATGTTTTTTTTTATTACTACTCCGACAATTCTGGTTGGGCTGTCGGGTATTAATTGTTTATAATCACGAGGAATGTGATAATATCGTAGAATACAACAAGAGGTATCAGAAAAACATCACGTGCCGCGCATCCTTTATGGGTTAAGATGAAACTGATGGGATAAGTTAAAAGGGAGGAGGAAGAGAGAGATAAAAAGCTAAGGATAATGCGAATAACGGGGCATAGGAAGCTCACAGGTCTTTGATGAAAGAAGACTGATGTCTTTTCATGCAGCTCCACCAGAAAAGACATGCCATCTTGAATTTTGGTCCGTCTATTTCTAATTCTGGGTGGAATTTGTTTTGATTTTCGTTTGATTGTGTTCCGATAAGCCCGGTCTGATCTGCGGAATGTGAATGTTAACAAACTCTTGTCATCTTCATGGCGCAAGAAAAAGAAGAAGAAGAAGGAGAAGAAAAACACGCATTTTCTTGGCCCATCAATCACAAGGAAGCTACAAATCGGGACAGGCAGGCAGGGAAAAGAAAATAGCGGAAGAGTAAACCGTTGGAGAAACAATTATACCCTGTTTATACATCCGTTGAAAGAGAAGAGGATGCGAGTTTCCTGGGGGCTCACCCCCTCCCCCTTCCCCTCCCTTTCCTCCTCCCCTCCCTCCCCTACGCACACGCAGACACACACACACAGACACACACACGAACATCTGAGAACATCACCTAGTGACCTTAGTTTTGCTATCTGCAGACAAAGATAACCAAATATACGATACAAACAACAATGGTATGCAGGTATGCATCATAACTCTGATGGCTTAGATATTGTTTTGATATAATAGTGACATCATATGAAAATCCTCCACCGAAATTGGCTGATTTTGATCGATTGTGAATTTAATTTGAGTGCAAACGTTATGATCAATTTCAGATCTCTTCTAGTAATCGTTCTCGTTTATATCCACATGTGAGAACTCTTCAATATCAATGTCAGCAATTGTTATGATTGTCGCATTTTTCAATGTTGTACGCACAGTGTGACGCAGCCCTTTAGACTTTTCTTCTGATATGTGTTCAAAACTCGTCGTTCTTTTTAAAGGAATGTGTAATCACACCGTAACGGACATTCTTTGCATATCTTCAAAGCTAGAAGGGGATGATTCTGCATTCTTGAACATATTCTTCCGAGAAATAACGCCTTTAATCTTGTTTAAATAAGCTCTTCTCAAGATGGTTGTCTGGAAGAATGGATGGATATGAAAAATGTAACAGACGCCTACGCAGTTCTCAACCTTGAAGATGCTAAATGTTTGACCGTGAAGAGTTCTTTCCATCTTCACCATTCATCTGGTCATTTAAGACGTCCCACCATTACATTGAATTTGTTTATACTAAATTCTTGGAAAAGGTGCTAGTCGCTTTATTATATTTATATCAAGTTCGTCGGATTTAACCACGACTTGGAATGTTATTTTAGACGGTGTCTGTCACCATAGTCACAACAGACAAACGAGCTGAAATTCACACGCCTGACATTCTTGTGTTATTACGTTCATTTAATTTTTTTTTCACAACTGCGCTCATTTTTTTTTTTTAAAGATCAGGACACAATTTGTGTGTTCTCTATATCATTATCCTTATTAAAAGTCTTTTTCTTCTTATTGTTGGCTTTCCTTTATATTTTGTCACTGATCTTGTAAATACAAAGTTAAAAGAAAGCTGGAGCAGTAGGGAAGTTTTAAGGAAAACCAAACACAATAATATACTTTCATAACACTGTGTAATACTGTTAACGTTATTTGTTCCCGTGGCAGTTTCTTAGCTACAGGGGAAATACCACGCTTTTAAACTAATGCCCTGTTCAGGAAATGCTAATTTACAACCATAAACGTTCTGACAGATGTCTTAAAAACACCCATTTGTGTTGACAACTCCTCTAAACTCCTCTAAACGTCAATATATAGACATACACACATGTATATTGCATTTGTCCTTTAGTGTTCCCTCTTCGATCAAAGTCCCTTTATTTCGGATCCATACTTGCCATATCATCGAGAATTAAAAAGTCTAAACATGTCATGCATATGGACAGTATTCATGGTATTGAAAAGAAAATCCACATTTACAATTTGTACATTTTACTGAGACTGACAGGACAACCCTCATTGAACTATTCAATAAAACATTAAATGAGATACACTGTATAATATAATTGACATTTGTTTTATGATAAGACGGTAGTTTGGCATGGTATGTTGAGTTGAGGTTTGATTGTCATATTTCCTTTAAAAAAAAGAGTGGAAAAGCTCTCTTCTCTTGATTGGACTACATTTTAAGCCGCTGTCTTATTCTCCTGTCTCCTGACATTTTACATGACAGCTTGCTTATACAGTCCCCATCACGTAATTATAAGATTTTAGGCCCCGTAACATAAAGCTTTGCGATCAATTGCAAACTTGAAAGACCAATTCTGATTGGTTACTGGTCAGCCATTTGAACAAAAAGCGCACGCAGCAATGATGTTGATTGGCCATTGCCATTTTGCGATTGATCGCAAAACTTTATGTTACTGGTTCAGGTTGAAGAGATTTGTCAGTGAAATGACTTTGATTGCAATAAGGAAAGATTTGAAATTCCTCACAGGTAATTAACGTGTCAGTCACAAGCCATCAAGCCTTCATACTTGTCGAGATAACAAAGAGCGACTGCTCTGTCAAAGCATATCGCTTTCGCCATGAACTCTTCCCGACGTATTCCAATATAACGTCATTAGCTCTGGTTCGATCTTCCCCTGTAAAGTAGAAGTCACGAACCACCATCACATAAACAATATGACATTACGGTTTCTTTATAGCTGAACACTCTCTCAATGCCAAGCCCGCAAAAGTCCATTAACTTATTACACATGCCATTCACCAATGGTAATGATGGTGATACGAAGATCGTGTCAGTGGGGACAGGCATGTGGAAACCTTTGGGTAGTGTTTCGCGGAACCTTCAGCATCCCAGACAACATGATAGCTTAATGAGTTATATGTCACAGGTGGCATATGAGAAGTAAAAGGTGGTGGTTTCCATTCATCGTGTTTGCTTAAAATTTAGATCTGATGTCATTGGGGCTGATTCTTACACCGTTGCAAGCTACTACAATTTGTTCATTGTATTGCTTATTGTCTAGAAACTGTTAATCATTTGTCCGTGTGTATTTTTTGTGTGGGTGGAGGGAGGGAGGGGGAATGTTTGTATATTTTATTTGCAATGTGATTGGTCAATCACAACCATGCGTCATTCGTCCGGTAAATTTCGCCATGCGTCCGGTAATTTTTATTTTACCGGACGCATGGGTAAATTTGACTATGAAAAAGTTTGATTTTCGCATGTTTTTTGTCTCATGTTTTTGCGCCCATGATACACCGACATATTTCGTGGATCGGTAAAAATTGGAAGCACTCGTTTAACTTTGGAAATGGTTTCAAAACCACTCGGCTGCGCCTCGTGAGTTTAAACCATTCCAAAGTTAAACTCGTGCATCTAATTCTTACCGATCCACTCATTCCTGTGTTTCATTTGTATATTGACCACAATCATGTTAATTAGGTCACCTTAATGAACACACACTGATAGGACGTGAATCTTCTCAAGAATAATCATCTTGCGTGTCTCTATAGAAGGCTACATATGGAAACGGAGTGTGAACCTTCTTTTGCCTGATCTGTTCCTTTGCAATCGTACTGCACTTTGCAATCATGTTTGGCTATTCATTTCCCTCCCCCCCCCCTCTCTGTCTCTCTGTTTTTACCTTCCCCTCTCTCTGTCACAAGGTTCTCGTTCATTGTGTGCACTCTACCACCCCCCCCCCCCCCCCTTCCCTCCAATATAGCAATATAGTTGCAAAATAGCATAGTATAAGTTCAAGTATGTCAATGTGATGAGGAATTTTAAATGGAGGGAGAGGGGGGGGGGGGGGGTGAGGGGCTTGTGTCAGATCATGTTGATCTGTTTTCTCTTTATAGTTATAAATGTCACTTTAGGAACGTAGAGTTTCTACATCTGAAAAATGCGATTACTTAATAGTATTTAACTCTTGATATGCCTGCTGAACTCTTGCGCTCTGCGAATTGTGTGAAAAATCCACAAATTAAATCTGTTAATCCTGAATGATTCATGGATTATTTCACCATTACTATACACAAATCCCATAGAGTAGCACACGGCCCGGCACACACAGGGTTAACGATGCAAAGTTGACACCATGAAACGATGCCGCGACGTTACAGCGCAATCGACAATCCAATTATATACACCGCCGAGGGTCACCCATATGTAATACCAAAGTTGATTTGAGTGACACTTCTATAACTAGGACGTTCTATATAAAGCTGCGGCCAACTTCAACTACAGTTCGCACGAGCCGAGTTACATAAATAAAACCAATGGCGACTCAAAAGCCTTGAACCTGAGATGGTATTCGTTCTTCGCAGTGAGGGGGAAGGGGGGACCGCAGGCCGCCAGGGTTCGGCCGGGAGCGCTTTTTTTGTTTCAACCCTTGCCTAGCCATGTTTGCCATGAATTACAATGAATCATGCTGGAGTCAGAGTCTACGCGGTCGATCTTCAGCAGTAATGCGGCACTGTACCGAGGGTGCATGCTGCTCGCGAGCTGTTAAGTGTCCAATGAGTCGGTTTTCCCCAGGGATGTGGGACTTGAAAGTTTTCATTTAGGATGTGTATAAGTCAGAATCGTGTTAAGATAACTAGCCCTAAAACACAGTCAATGGTTCTGCAGCAGCTCTCTTGATTGTCAGCGCTGAAAGTACGTGTGCACTACAGTGCCTAGACGTTGACATTAGCCGGTTAATTGATTATTTTGACTAAACTGGCTAGGCAACGGTGTAAAAAAAAAATGCGCGTCCGGGAAGTGTACCTAGTGGTGGCGAGTGACGCGAGACTACACAACCGCGTTTAGGTGTCGGTTTCACCATGCATGTGGAACGAACGATGATGTCAAGACAGCTTTACTCACTAACCACTGAAGAAAGAAAGAGGGCGTTAATCTCATGTCGATCCCACAGCTATTATAGATGGCTCTGGTCGATCCATATCAGAATTGCTTTACAATCCCTATTTCGGCAATGAGTAGTAGCTTTTGTTTAAAGGTAGTCATCTCGTTGTCCAGACTAATCAACGTTCTTTTAAACTTTACAATGAGCCATAAGAATACCAAACGGATCGGGGCCCCGTCTTAAAAAGAGTTGCAAGTGATCTGAGTCGATCGCAAGTCCAATCCCATACCTCTTAATGTATGGAGTTACAATTAATATCAATCGCACAGAAAGGTGCCATCAATCAAAAATGTATCTATGACCATGCCCAGGTTAATGAAACAATGAAAATTGACAGCAATGTACAATTCACATAAGAGATTAAATACATAGTATTGTAGTTTGTCTCTTACGCTGTTAAAAAAATCAAATTGGGAATAAAAAACTAACAAAGATATGTTTCGTTCTAATAACGAAATCTTATCACAAACTTAAAAAAAAAATATCCGTGCCAAAATTTGGAATTCGATTGAGTTAAAGTCATTTTGGATTAAATTATTTTAGATGTTAGATCTGTAACTATTATTATTATAAAAACAATTGTTAGTTTAAGTGTCTGTGAAAATAAAACTGTATTTTTAGGCTATCCGCCAAAAGGTCAATTTATAATGTAAAAATAAGTATACATTAGACAACATCTTCATATTAACTATTGTGGGAGAAGTTGTTCAACAAAACTTTCTTTCGAATACAATGGCAGTTTTACAAAACGTTATATCTTAGGCTTGCTGAAGGAATACACCATACAACGTCGTCTAAAAAGAGATTTATGTAGAAGACTCTTAAACTTGTGATAAAAACCATTCTCACATTACAGGATGATATACTAAGAGGGCGCCTTTCATCACTTCATCACTTTTCGTCACTTCATATATATAGCATGGGCATGGGATTGCAATAAGTACCGGGACATCTGAAATCCTCTCTCTGTCATTTTTTTTTAAGGTGAAATCATCAATAAAAGAGAGACATGCAAATGTTGTAGGGGAACATTGTGCCCGGTAGAGAGGGAACTACATATGATAGAAGGTCTCTTCTGCTAGCTCATTACACGTACATGTAGCTGGGTTGAAAGGATCCAGCGTCTGAGCTGAGGTGATAATCTGATCATCAGAAGGCCTCAGGTGGATCAGCACGTAATGGGCTACCCTGGATGCTCATAATTATGATCCTCTCTTTCCTTCTTATTTTCTTGATCGGAATCTATGAGCGGTCTTTTCCTCCCCCTTTTCTCTAAAGTTTTAGATTTGTATCATATCATTATCATCGTTCGTATGACTAATAGAAGTGACAGTAGTAGAAGTAGTAGTAGTAGTAGAAGTAGTAGTAACAGTAGTAGTAGTAGTAGTAGTAGTAGTAGTAGTAGTAGTAGTAGTAGTAGTAGTAGTCGTAGTAGTAGTAGCAACAGCAACAGCAACAACAGAAAAAAGAGTAATGGTAGTAGTACCAGTAGTTGAGATAAGAGTATAATAATAATAATAATGATAATAATAATAATAATAATAATAATAATGATAATAATAATAATAATAATAAAACTATTAATAATAATGACGATAATAATAATAATAGTGATAATAATAACAATGATATACCAGTATATAAAAAATGGCAGCAGCAACATAATGCAGCCATTGTCATCATCTGTATCAACTAATTCCTCCGTACCTCGATGCCTTTCCCCACTTTCCCGATACATCCTTCTTTCTTATTGCAGTATAAGTAGTAGTAGTAGTAGTAGTAGTAGTAGTAGTAGTAGTAGTAGTAGTAGTAGTAGTAGTAGTAGTAGTAGTAATGGTACTAGTAGTAGTAGGAGGAGGAGGAGGAGGAGGAGAAGGAGGAGGAGGAGGAGGAGGAGAAGGAGGAGGAGGAGGAGGAGGAGGAGGAGGAGGAGGAGGAGGAGGAGGAGGAAGGAGGAGGAGGAGGAGGAGGAGGAGGAGGAGGAGGAGGAGGAGGAGGAGGAGGAGTTATATACCAGTATATAAAAAATGGCAGCAGCAACATAATGTAGCCATTGTCATCATCTGTACCAACTAATTCCTCCGTACCTCGACGCCTTTCCCCACTTTCCCGATACATCCATCTTGCTTATTGCACACCCACAGCCCTATACTCCTTAGTTGTAAATAATTAACGATCTGAAAATCCTCGCAAATTGCTCAACGACAAAATCCGTGTAGTCAAATCGCAAGACAGAGAAGTGGGGCTCGGATTAGATGCTATGTCCCCCCGACATTTGTTAAGAAAGTGCTGATGAATAAGTTAGATTTAATTATCTTATTTAACAACATCCTCAGGGGCGCAGTTGACCCGAGGGGAAAGGCCCAGGTGTGATGCTGGCTTGCGACCTGGGACTAAGATCGGATGCAGCAAATCACCATTATTAAGAATACGTTCAGATGGGACATTTTCATTAAGTCTCGATTGACGGTATGGTTTAATTCTTCCCCTGGAAGTTTTTAATTTTGCGGAACAGACTGGAGAAGCCAGAAAATATCCCCAAAACAACTATCAAACATCAACCGGTAGAAACGTTTCTTAAAATAACCCAGTCTTCCTGTTTTGTTGTTTGACAAGTGCTTGCCTGTTTTGAAATAAGTAGACTTCACGACGCTGGGCATTTTTAATCCTGATAGTAATGTAGTAGACTCACTGACCAAAATGACCTCCATAAACTACCTTCAGCATGTTCAGTCTTTTTTAACTGACATTCATCAACGTTTGATAATAACACGTAAATGCAGGAAGAACTTTTGTTTTTCAATCGTGATTTTTTTTTCATGTCCAATATTTAAAATGTTCGAATCGCTATAAACACTCATCGACAGAAACTGACATGTGCAAAGGATAAGGGGGGAGAGGAGGTTACGGAAAAAATAGGGCAAGGAGCTAAGGACTGATAATTCGAATATATAAGATCAACAATTAAGCTCGTAATTATTCTATTTAACATGTTTGACGCTAAAACATGATGAAACAATCAGTTCAAACAAATGTTCTTCTTTACATTCAGTTCTTTTTTCAGAATCATGACTTTACCAGTACTTCACGAAAAGCTGTTATTTTGCAAATTGGTATACATATGTTTTCTGCAGGAATGCTCAAGAACAGATTGGTAATAACTTTGGGTGAGCCCAAGAGCTCACAAGTGTGTTCTAAATCGGACCTCAAGATTTAAATCGTTCATGTATTTGTATCAATATATTCATAGCTTCATCTGTTAGTATTAGGCACTACAGATGAATGTTCAAAGTATCGTGAGATCAAACATCACGCCACCTGTGCTTGAATAATAAGAGTCATACATCCTTTAAACCCAATTTTCCATCTGGTCATAACTACTTTTTCCAAGCAACGATTTCTACACATAATCTATGTGATATTATTGATATTCATCGAATGACTTCGCGAGACTAGCACAGTGACACTATAATGCATGGTAAAGTAACATAAATGAATGTCAGGAGGGGGAACTTCAGCATTGTTAGCGATGCTTCCAGAAATATTAACCTTCTTTCACACTTTAATGAATCATGATGTGCTATTTTCTAAAGTATGAGGTAATGCTAATTGTCTATCATAACATAAGAGATGAATAAACCGAAACATTTCAGGATGAGAAAGAGACAAAGAGGCAGAGAGAGGGAGGGGGTTGCATATAGACAAAGACGAAAGAGAGCGAGAGAGAGAGAGAGAGAGAGAGAGAGAGAGAGAGAGGGGGGGGGGAGAGAGGGAGAGAGAGAAATGACAAAATTACACACATACAAACACAGGTCAGACATTAACAGAGTTAAATACTGAATACCCCCTACTTGTTGATCTGTGCGGCATATTTGATACCAAATCATCTGAAATCGATTTCAGCATGATATCAAGAATGCAGGATGCAACATGATCAAAATGAGGTGTGTGTTTGTTAAATGCTACAACAGCCTCATTCGGTCACCCGACCCAGAACAGTTCACTGCCTGGTCATGTGATCGACTAGCAGCCAGCTGGGTCACGCTTTTTCTACCATTCATGTAATATCGCGTCGTAACATGTTTTATCGATACCGTCATCAAAAGTTATTAGGTAATACTATAAGTAAAACATCATCTAAAAAAAAACCCGGTGACGTGATAATTGTGTGAACAATTTGCTTCCTTATCGAAGCCTTTAAATTGTCATGTTTAACTCGCAGTCACAATGGACATTACACCGAGTTCTTTATGTGCTAGATGTCTTAAAGGGCTCCCTAAAGACCCTCTTGCCCCTACTCTATTCGGTGAGCTTCCCATATTCATGATCACTCAAGCATTCCCTTTAAATTACCCACGGTACATTATAAGTTGTGATCATTTATATAACACTTCACTTAAAGACAGGGCGTCTCATTTGCAAAAGTCATGAAACTCGGTAGGAATCAGAGCATACCCTTGATTCTTGATTGTACAACAATGTTTTTGTAAAGAAAAATATGAAAAGGTACTTTTTTCTTTGTTTGTTTAACTATTGCAATTTATGTTTGATTCAAAATATAATGTACAATGTATCAAGTTAATGTAAAAATGATTTGTTCAATTGGTTTGTGAGAAAATAAAATATATCTTTAAAAAAAAACCACAGAGACATGCACATCGATCGATCCCTCATAGCATTAGCGCCCACATCTTAGAATCCATTACCAAGCGACGGGAATCCCCCGATTCTTACTTCTAAACAGGAGTGATAACCTTTATATTCTGCAGTTTACCTGAATTCGTGTGTTTTTGTCATGTTTATTGTTTAACTATTTTTATATATTACATTGTGAAGAAAAAATACGTATCGGGTGAAACATAAATTGGAATTATTATAAAATGATTATCATCTAATTGGGAGATTACACCTAGGAGAAGGGATAGACCATACATTTCCAAAAATTCGCCCTGAATGCGCATAGGTCTCATGTAACATATAAACTGATATCATATTCAATTATCAACCCGATTACCATTATTAAAATATTATCATCTTATTGGGAGATTACGCCTAAAAAGAATAAATCCCGTGGTACCTCATTATACTTTTGAAACTTGTTAGTAGTATTAAATCACCAAATTAAAATGTCTTGCTCTGAATGCGGATGAAGATTCAGAGAAGCATACATTTCAGGTGGTATATCAAGCGATTATTATGATTACCATTATTCTGCGTAGGGGATTACGCCTACGAGATAGGATAAGACACCTGCTACCTCCTAACACTTAAGACAAAAGCCCAGTAAATAATTTTAATAAATAAATCGCTCTGAATTCTTTTGTATAATTTTTTCGCGCCATTTATGCATTTTTCGCACCAATAATACACACGATTCTCGAAGAGCAGCATTTCATGTGGAACACATAAGATCGATGTTAGAAGATGTCGAATTGATGAGATGAGAAGAGATGAGTAGACACGTAGCTAACGCTCAATTCTAAACTTCAATGTATGTTTGACCGATTTAGAAAGAGACGAAAGGGCACACAAGAATACTTAGAGGAGCAGACTAAGGATTAAGGAATAATGATAAAGGAGCACAGCAACAGAGAGTAGAAGAAGAGGAAGATATTAGAAGAAGAAGAAGCAGAAGAAGAAGAAGAAGAAGAAGAAGAAGAAGAAGAAGAAGAAGAAGAAGAAGATGAAGAAGAAGAAGAAGAAGAAGAAGAAGAAGAAGAAGAAGAAGAAGAAGAAGAAGAAGAAGAAGAAGAAGAAGAAGAAGAAAGATATGAAGATAAAGAGGAGAAGGAAAGAGAGAAGAGGGAGAGAGAGAGAGAGAGAGAGAGAGAGAGAGAGGGGGAGGGGGGGAGGGGAGGGGGGGGGGAGGGGGAATTGATGTTGTAGGGAGGAGAGGTAAGAGTTTTTGTTGGAGGAGGTGGGTTAGAAAAAAAGAGAACATCGAGAGATTAGGGGTTAAAAGTCCAAACAATAATTAATTGGAAGAACCTTGAACTATAACACGCCATCGTATTCACGCCACCCTTCTCGCTCTGATTTATTACAAAATGCGCCGTATTTATGAACCAACCTATGCCATGTTATGACATGTTTTACCTAGCAGCATAATCGGAATTCTAACATGTCTAATGTGTTCCAATTGCATTTATCTCCATATAACAAGAATCCCTGACCTAGAAATGTTTTGCTGCCAACTAATTTGTTCTGCCTCTGTACGTGCAGAATTACCCCAAAAAGATTTTATGAAAGATAAATGAAACTTTATTACAAGTTTAATTTAACGATAGGAGAAAACTCATTGCAATGGATTGCAAAAGTTTCGAGCAAAATAAGGAATGTTCGGCATGTGAGTTGTGATCTTTGTGGATGATGTGAAGTACTAGCAATGAATCCGGGTCATTAGCCGTCACGGCAGCTCCAGTGGTCCGCACTGACGCACTGCACGACCGCTGTATGGTGCTTGTGTACCGCGCAGACACAAAACATACAGTGGAACCTGATTTAGTGACGACACGTATGGAAGCATAGACCTGTACATAAAGACCACCATCGGATCATAAAGACCACACTTCGTGTCTCCCTTGAGCAAAGGTATAGTCGTTCATGGTGCATGATTACAGCTTTTAAAGTATATACGACTGACTGCCTTGCAGAATGTCTGATTCAACCAATCATCATAATCTCATTCTTCTTTAATACCTGCCAGTCGCTGAGAAGTTTTGTCATCCATGATAACGTTATCACAACAGTTGGGTGGCTGGGATGTTTATAGAAATACCTCTTCCTTGACAACAGAATACCTCGCTATTCCCATCTTTGTCCGTTGTATATTCTGTTGGTCATTGACATATCTGAATGCTCTTGTTTTCCGCTCTTAAAAATACCGAGGATCACCAATCAATCATTTCTCTTTATCAACGTACATGATCTATGACAGTGTATGTGTAGTCGACGTGGCCAGTGTAAACATTCCTGCACTTGTATTTGACCTGTACATCAAGTAGAACATTCATTTCGTATTTTCCATACTGAAACCATTTTTTGCGATTCATGTGCTCTTTTATAGTTGATTTCTACTCAGTGTACAAATGTTATGATTGATCTCGTTTGTAGCCTATATTTGCAGGTTTGATTTATTTTTATTGCGCTATCAAACAATGCGTGATTACTCCAATTCTTTGAACTCTGCACAAATGTCTTCTTTCTCCTTTTCTCCTTGTCCTTGTTTTTAATGTTCATCTTCTTTGCTCTTAATTCTTCTTCTTCCTCTCCTCCTCCTCCACCTTCTTCTTCTTCCTCCTCTCCTTCTTCTTCTTCTTCTTCTTCTTCTTCTTTTTTCTTCTTTCCCCCCTACTCCTTCTTCTTCTTCTTCTTCTTCTCCTTCTTCTTCTTCTTCTTCTTCTTCTTCTTCTTCTTCTTCTTCTTCTTCTTCTTCTTCTTCTTCTTCTTCTTCTTCTTCTTCTTCTTCTTCTTCTTCTTTCATCTAAGTGTTCATCTTCTCATTCTTCATTCATTTCTCTATTCCCTTCTTCTCGCGCCGCCCCTCCTTATTTCTTCTTCGTCCTACCGCACCAACAATTTCTCCTTCTCTTCCGAATTCCTTCCTTTTTTCGGAAGTCAGTCAAATTGGCAACGTATGGCCAGCCCTCCCGACCTTCATGGTGGGCGTAGCAAGCTTCATGTCCCCAGCCTAATTAATCGGGAAGGAAGCACAAATTCGTGGCAAGATATGAGGCGAAGATTGCCCCAAACAAGTGCAAAGTATTTCCAAACTTGTGGGGAAAAAGAACACGGTCTCGGTTGTACTGTACTTTCCCGCACATTTAACATGTCTATCTTTATTTTCCCCCTTTCAAATGCCTAATTCTTTTGACGGTCAATTACCGCAAATATGAATAAGTATCGCTATTGTCGGCTTTTGATGAAGTTGATTAAGAACCGTACGTTTCATGTTAAAACTCTTCTTAGTTAAAACGTAGAAGAATCGACCACACTGTCTAAAATGATGCAGGATAATCAAATTGATCTTGATTAGTACGGTGATTCACTCTTTCCTGTTACAATCGAACTCTCAAGGCATCTGAAACGGAAAACTATAATTAATTATTATGTTTGGCATGATAAAATGCTTCCAGGTTTCACATCCCCACTCTGTCAGTTGGTGCGTTGACTAGGTACATAATTCAAAACGTTAAGATGAATTGATTTTAAAAATATAGAACGAAACTTTTACTACTGCAAGAGCTGTCATTAATAATTCTATGCTTACTTGTGAGCGACTGCAAAAGTAAGAGACTGAAAGGGCAATGGAATCGTGTGTGTGTGTGTGTGTGGGGGGGGGGGGGTTATTACGTGGGGAGATGGGTTCAGAAATAAGGATTTCAGCGACATGACCAAACTAAACGATATAGTACAAGAGGTGGAATCAAAGAAATGGATGTGGGGCGTTCATCGATCGATATAGCCAGAAGGAAATAGAGATGACGGATGGACAACTTAATCAACTGAACACCTCGGGCATACTGTACGCTAGAAGAAGAGGCAGACAGTGTAGGGGTTGTATAGATGGGTTTAAGGAACATGGGCGTGTTACCATGGTTACATAGACAAGAACATTGGCAGGGGCAAGGACGAATGAAAATGGCTTGGACAATTGATGTAGAGGCCTTGTTTGAGCAGTGGAGTAAAACGGGCTAAATGGAAAACAAACATTTGCGGAAAATATTGTGAGATTAACAGTTTCACGGTTACACTTTAAATGTAGGGGGTGTTGTATCTTGCATTATTCTCTAATCATTGAGAGGCAAACTGCTAAGAAGTTTGTTTGCCATGCCTCATAGGAGTCTACATCACTGTTAAGTTGGATAATTGTTTCACAAACAACAAGAAGTTCTCTTGTAGTTCTTGCAATGATTGCGAAAACTATACTTCACACCGAATAAAGCATTCAGAAATTACTTTTCGTGAAGTGATATTGCCCATTACCGACTGCATTACAATCGTTTGATTGTCGGATCGTCTGAAGTAGAAGTCCTCTACTTGCAGATCGAAACCACTCAATCAGATTAATGGTGTAAAAGAAAGATTTTTCTTGTGATTTTTTTACATTTGGAAAAAAAGGTGAGCCCACACTGCATGAATTATTCAAACATTCGAGGTAAAGCACAGATTTGAAATGATCATGTCTCTCGCTAGATATTAATCAATGTTAATGGCATTGTGCTTTGTATGCTCGTGTTTGGTGTATTGCATTGTATTTGTGTTCTTCGAATAGTCAATTAATTTACGAAATCCTCATCACCATATTATGTATTCATTCAAATGATGGAGAACACCTAAGTGTGGCGTCTTTATTGTCAGTACAATTGGTTCTACACGCAAGCAGTGGTGACCATAGTAGTAAATTCTGTGAAGATTGTCCGACACAATCTTAATTAACAATGTCTAACCAGTGTTTCTCTTCCTTGGGGGAAGTTGTTGAGTATCACAGATTTGAGTAATGAATATGACGACATTTCTTCAATACTGGTACAGCATATACCGGTTCAGTGAGTGTGACCATTCTGGCGAACCGCGGATTATCCTTATCATTAACCGTTACCATGGTACCCGTGCTTAATCTGGATCCGATTGCAAGACGTGACACCGATATGATATAAACCTTGGATCTGTGGGTGTACATCATCTGTCTTGTGTCGATGTTTTGTTTTGATGCGACCTTATTAAATGGAGACCCTAAGGTGCCAGGATTGGCGCGTCCTTGTTATTCAATCGCACCATGAACATGGACAAGCCCATTAAAGGATTGATCCTCCTAACTTCTGTAAGCCCTTGAGTTTGTCGTACTTTACGTCCCGGGAGCCGTCGGTATGCTCCAGTGTTGCTACGGAAGGTTGTGTAGGGATGAAAGGGTTGTTATACCATCTGATGAGATGAATGCACCACTATTTATCTTCGTGAAAATAACATTGAAATGGTTATGATATTCTCGACCCCCTCTCTCTCTTTTCACCACCCTCTCGTCTTTTGTTCCATTGAAAGATTCCGCCCCCCCCCCTTATCCACTTTGACTCTCTCTGCTTCTTTCTCCATCTCCCTCTCTTTGTTAAGTGTTTATGTGTGTGCATCTCGCCCCCCCCCCCCACTTGCTCTCTCTTCTTCTATATCTGTCCCTATTCCTTCTGCCCCTCTCACTTCTGTACCCAGTTTTATATTTCTCAAAAAAGCTCAAGATAAAACAAGAAACAGATGACATTACCCTTGTATCCTTCATGTTGTTGATGATGATATCTGGAGCTCAGTAGCAATCAGAAAGGGAGAGGGGATGACAAAGGCTGCCATATGATATGCGCACGCGTGCGCGCGCGTGTGTGTGGGGGTGCTAACCTAATAATTCCTCTATGTGTGGGTACGTGTGTGCAGCCTAATACCTCTATGGGTATGTGTTGAGGGGGGGGGGGGGGGGGGGGACCGTATCCTCATAAGTTCCAAAACTCCATAGAACCACCTCGAACATTTTAGCAGTTTTGGGTGAAACGTATCCAAAATATTAACTTTCATAGTATCAGCAAGTTCTTCTTAGATGCTAGTTACTCTTTTGTCGTATACTGAATATTCTACCCAAACGAGAGCATTATGTTTCTAAATATTATCCTGTTTCGGTAGGCTCAAGCATTGAGCCCACTAACGTATCCAAGATAACCTTATTATTGCTGAGAGCGAGGGTTGTTCAGTCACGTCATATCTTCATTTTGAATCATCTCTCATTATCTGGCTGCCCTCTTGACGATCATCTCTAAATTGATCCGTTTTCCATTTGTATCATTCAGCTTTCAAGTTCTCCAATTTCTAGTGGCATTATCGGCGGGCGACCATGCACATTGCTATGCTATACGAGCAAACTAACCCGACTTCTCCAGCAAGTTCACGCTCAAATATTTACTTGTAAATACACTCTGTCACCCGAAGAGGCGCACTTTTCCTGGAGAGTTGCCAATTTGCGATAGCGCCTTATCGTGTCTTACAAGACTCTGTCAGCGCAAAACAAGATAGGGGGCTGACTCAGAATTATGGAAAATTGAATATTCATCGCGCGAGGGGGCCTGTGACTTCTCGTCCTTCAACTCGATCAGGGAACAAATTAAGATCATAAAAGGTACCCCCGAGCTAGATAGATTATTGCGAATTCAGGTAAGTCCATCAGTGATAAGCTCGTAGGAGTACTTAACTTGGTAAGCTGTCAGGTGGGGAGGGAGAGGTGGGGAGGGAGAGGAAAGAGATAGAGAGAGTAATAGATAATAGAAGAAAAAATACGAAGAGAATAAGAAGAAAAGGCAGAGGTGGAGAGAGAGAAGAATAAGGAGGGTAATAAAATGAATATGACGAGAGAGAAAGAGAGAAGGAGGCAGACAGACAGACAGACAGACAGACAGACAGACAGGCGGATGTACAAGCATTCTTAATGGACTTTTAATGGACAGGCTTAAGATTTCATTTAAATAGTACAATCTGCGAAATAAATTATGAATTAAGTTTCAGGTCTAATACTACCAAGGAAGTCGTCGAGCTGGTCAGCTTCCATACGCTCAAGGACGACAGAGAGGGCTTAAAGGTAATATGTCCCTCTGCTAGACAAAATATTTTCTTGAAGACATTGCATGAACCAAAAGTACAGCATTTCCGGTAGATGAAGTTTGTGAATTCTAAAGCTTAACATCGATGTTTGATTTAAATGCAATTCGTTAAAACTTTCATTTGTACTGCAGTTTTGCCCCTCATGATGGAATTGCTTTCTTTCGAATGCAAAATGGAAGTTGAACCTAACAAAAAACTGTATAGTCGCTTTCATTAAGTAATCACAAACTTTACATGGAATATTCTACAAATAGAATGAATGTTTAGTTGGTAATATTGGCCTGCTGAAAATCACATTGACAGTGTAAGAGGCTGGAGGTACTGGAGTATATTTTTCGGCGATCGACATGAAATTCAATGAAAATCCCACTTATATACCAATTAAAACTCATTTTTACAGAGTATGAATTCTTCTAAATACTTTATATTATAGGCTTGTAAACAGGATACACAACAGTCAAATGTTACTGAAAGGGAAATTAAATTATTAAGGCATATTGAACTAAATAGAACGAGGAAAATCAGTGAAACAAATTGGCATTTCTACAGAGTGAGTCCAACAAAAGTCACATTGGTTAAAAGTTGTCTTGTTTGAAGTATGAACAGTAAATCCTGGATTTACGATTATATCCTGGTAGAGTAATCATCCCAGCATACTTCCATGTGGCTCTATGTACGCATGACAGAACAATAGCCAATCTGCTGAAGACTGTAAAATCCTACTTGTACCAAGTAGTTGGGTAAAGAAAACAACAAGTTGTGACAATAGTGTATAAATAATGTGCACACACATGCACGCGCATCACCATCATCATCATCATCATCATCATCATCACCATCATTACCATCACCATCATCATCGTCACATGAATACAATGTGCTACTTCAAAACAGAACAATGAAAATGTATCTTGTTGGATTTGTCGTCCGCTGTTTAAAAATGACAATTTCCAATGAATTATGTACTTTTGTTGTACTTGCCTATAAATAGTTAAACAAAAGTTGTGAATGATGAGCCCTATTTTAGTAGCACAAGTACTGGAATTATGGTTTGTCCGCATTGTGTATGTGGGTGTGTCTTTCAAGTTCAAATTCTGTCAAAATGTGTTTTGCTCTGTACACAGCAGATTGGCGCAAGTGGGATTCTGCAGTCTTCCGCAGATTGTCCATTGTTTAGTCATGCATGATAAGGTACCAATGAAAATGGTAGGTACCAAAATGTGCTGGGATAATCATGAACCCATGTGTAAGTCTTCATACGCCAAGCAAGACAATTTTAAAACAATGGGACATTTTTTTTTAAAACTACAAGTGAATGCCTTCACGCTCAACTCCGTTTGACACATCGAAAGTAAAAAATAAAATATGCCCGCCTGTAATGTGTTTGGCGGTTAACTTGCACCTCTTTGTTGAATCACGCATCGAAGTTATTTTCTGATACACGCATCACATCACTTAGTGGAATACCCCGAAGACATGTTCTTTTAAAATACCCAAGAAAAAATGTGAGGACACGACGGCGAGTGAAAATATTTGTGTTTCTCGACCTTTGCTCACTCATTTTGATTTCTCATTTGAAACTATGGATTAAGCTCATTTCCGACATGCTCATTTATAGACGGGCCAAGAACAGTCAGCATCCAAGAAACTCCTTATTGAATCCATATAATAATTAGGCATCTTGTTATGTGTTGAATCCTGATTAAGTTCTCCTGGCAAGTTTTTTTTCCCTCGATGTTGTTACATCGGCCCCAGCGCCAACGTGGATCGCAGCCTCAACGGGCATCTTGACAGCCCAGCTTCATCGGTCGTGCCCGGTCCGCCTACTGAACGTGTCACTCATCTCGGATGTTCCGGCTCGTGACTTGATGAGTATTATTCCAAAAGGCATTACATCCATAGTTTTATCAAAATGCACTTGTTTATTACTAATTTCCTGCATAGGAATAAAATCTCTCGAATATTTTAATTTCAGATGAGAGTATGAAAATTTGAAAGTACAAAATTAAATTTTATACAAAAAGGACGACCTGCATTCTCTACTCCAAAATGGACTAAATCCACGTTTCATTCCAAAATGGACTAGAGCCTCGACATAATCTTTCATACTTTGCACAATTATTTGAATTGCATATTCTTCATCTAAGGTAACATGTAAGGCAAACTTAAATGGTTGAGGGGAAAGAAGAAAAATAACTAGGATTTACCAGGAATCACCTAAAGAAGATTTAACCCGTTTTGGAATGAAACTTCAATTAATGCAATTAAGGGGGGAGGGGGGGGGGGGGGCAACGAGCAACATTATGGTATAGTATAGGATGAAGTTCACTTACCTGAATCATGTTGTTGTTGTGCTGATTAATTAACCATTTTGATTGAAGCGCGGTATAATCACAAATTTGTAATTACCGCGCACCGTGGCGTCGTCTGCGCCGATCGAGCTACTGTTCAATTGATAGTCCGAGTGTAATGCACTTTTATTTCGCGCGTACTCAAAATATTGATCACGCGTTGGAACTGTGAGGAGTGAAGAGATCAGCTAAACCGAAAAATACTATCACTTTAACGAACTTTTCTTTCCAGGTGATCAGATGGGCAAAACTACGCTTCATCACGTAATCGACTCTTGATTGATCATATAGCAACGTTCTTAGTATGTGGAATATAATTGTTGATAACGGTGAAGGGGCGAAATAGGCCAAAGTACAGTAATTAGCATCCACTTGACCTACGAAAGTTGACCCTTCTTGTGCAAGATAAACCTTTTGGTGACAATATACACATATCGCACATAAAGAGTTAAGCTGTTGTTGATGAGGATGACGGTGACGATGAACAGGAAGATAATAATTATGGCAAAGATGAAGACAATGATAACAATGATGACTCATGATGATAATAACAAATATTAACGATAATGATGAGAAATTTGATGATAATGACATTGATGACGATGATGCCCGATGTAATAAATCCCTTGTGGAAGTCTTTGGAGGAAAACACACCGAGTAACAAATATGAAGACTATGATATAGATGATGATGATGATGATGATGATGATGATATAAATACCTCTTATTCCTTCTGTATGTGGGTAAAGAGCATCCGCCGAACGTGGGTTATTCATATATAACGTAATCTGCTCATCTTTCCGTCATGGATGAAGGTAATCCTGATACAGCGCTCTGATGGAAAAATGGTTACGAAATACCATTTAAATAATTTCCACATCAATATCAGAATTCGCAATCAAGCCAGCTGGCATGTTAATCCAGTGAAATCATCTCATCATATCCAAAATTGAACATGATTAATCACCTACTTAAAGCTGCTGAATAAGTATTAAAATCTTATATTTCGTCTGAAGAGTGCGTGGTATGCGTGCTGAATAATATAAACGCCAAAGTTTATTTTTTATTTGTCTTTGAAAAAAAAAAACTGTCTGAGAAGCAAATTATAAAGTAGAAAGTCGCCTAATTTATTTCTTGAAATATGTGTTCCTAATATGCTTCATAGGTAACAGGCACGGTTTATAACATGTGCTTTGGGCTGATGCACTGTTCCACATATAAATATAGTGTCGGCAAAATATATATGCCACGTTCAGATGAATGTCTTGCAGCTCGTCTGGTTCCAATAAATGACACTGGCTTTAAATGGGATGTTCTAGTTGTAATAGAAAAGTGTTGATTACATCCTATTCCGCATCAAATTCTATTAACAAATTGCTCGAACCGTTACTACATGATATTTTCCTTTCAGATAAGTAAGATAAAAAAAAAAACACACCCAGGAAGACCCAAACATGTATTTTCGTCTAGAAAGGTGACGAATTTCCTTTTCGCCTATTCCCATATACTATATTACAAGCATTACATGAAAAAGGTACCAGTTCGCTATCTAAAAGTTAAATAAATGCATGTGCCATACGGAGTTTTACGTATGTATTGTTATGTTGAAATTATCTGTCAGTCATGAATAATACATGAAGGAATCGAACCTGGTTGAAATGGATAAACATTTAAAAAAAAACATCTGTAGAATTATGTGTGTGTTTTAGGATAATGAATGAAGATTGTTTTTCACGTGCACCA
The DNA here is from genome assembly GCA_963669155.1 of Arbacia lixula. NCBI lineage: Eukaryota > Metazoa > Echinodermata > Echinoidea > Arbacioida > Arbaciidae > Arbacia > Arbacia lixula. The sequence continues at coordinate 13,028,347 of OZ022576.1, read as the reverse complement.
ATCACACGACATAACTCTATTTTTGGTTTGACTTTAACTGATATTGATTAAATGAATGATAAAAGGGGTACAATTATACAGATATAGCTAGATATGGCATATTAAAAAAAAAATCATCCTGCCAACCGTATCATTTTGAAAAGTTGAAAATTTTGTTCGTTTTTCTGGGCTTTCACAATAATCCGTTTTCGTAATGTATTCATAACTCCCTCTCCCAACTGCGTATACGCATTATGACATTCACCTGCATTTCGTAATTCAGTTCCAATGGGTGGAATGCACTATGAATCTATCAATTGTTGCTACTCGGACAAACCTCGGACAAAATTTGGGGTACCTTGTTAGAACGACGAGCATAACATTTGCATACATAACAAAAATGGCACATTACACTATAAATATGTAATACTCGTAGTACGCGGAGAAAATCGAAACGGGACCCTTTCAAATTTTGTCCGCGTAACAAAAGACCACGTTCACAGTGTCAGCTTCATGACTGTGTGTGACAGAGCTGCGTACGTCCACACATTTGTAGGGCACCACTGGTCACTGTGGTCAGTAATAAGGTGGTTTCATTCAGGCCGCCAATCAACGGTAACTACCCTCTAGGATATGGGTGTTAAGAGGGAGATTAAAGCAAATTTGAGAGGTTATCGTGACAAATTACCCTCATCGCGTTACCTTCAGCACGTTCATTAGCAATTAAGCCGTCTTAATGGTGGTTAATACGTGTAGGTTGGTTCCAGCAGCTGACGCCTGTTTGTATGGTAAGGACTATAGGATGATAGCGAGGAGTCAGTGTCAGAAGTATTTGTTAAGAGAGGTGGTTTCTTCGCCTAGCAGGTGTGTGTATATGACCCGTTCCTTAATGAGTATCATCTACCGCCCCCTTTTCCGTCCTCCCCGTTCCCATCCTCCCTCGACATGCCCTCACTTTCTGAAGCAACATCCCGTCCATCATCCCTGTCTACCCCTATCTCCATGTCTCTGCCCACTGATGTATAACGTCATCCGAAAAATGAATGATAGCCTAGTTTTGTTTCACACACACACTCTCTCTCTCTCTCTCTCTCTCTCTCTGGTAAAACTAACTTTTTTTCTCCAATGTGTTACAGTTTTACAATGAAATCCAAGACAGCAGCATGCTATTCAATTTTGATGGATAAGCACACACACACACACACACACATACACACACACATACACACACACATACACACACACATACACACATATGCAATCATACACTCCATCTCTTCCTCTTTCTTTATTCCTCTCTCTGTCTAGCTCTCCTTATATATGTGTTATTTTCGATTTATATATCTTCATCTCCATATGTCTATATCGAATACTACACCTTTCCTCATTTTACTTATTTTTTTTTATCATTTTACTTATTATTTTATTTACTTATTTTACTCAACCCATTCTTCAGTCGTTTAGTTTTTCTTTTGTTCCACCTCCCCCCCCCCCTCCCGCGCACACACACACTTTCCACGACCTCCTCAGTCAACGCGGAGCAGGGGCAGTTTCCACAGAGTAATGACAACTCAACGTCAGCTCTAAGCACTAGCTGTGCTCCCATCCTTCCTACAATTGAAACACATCATGAAATTCAGCTATTATATGGTTGCATTTATACTCGACTATAAAATCAATAAACCTAATGTAGATTATAGGATTGAAGCCTAGAAAGCACTCTTCTACCTAGCTTTGAAGATAGAGTAATCCTCGTTTTGGAAAACACACCCCGGGCAGTCGCGTTACGGCGAGCCAACATGGTCAATGCTAGCTGGCAGGTCGGAATAGGTTCGTCTAATAAAGTTGGACGGGTTACACGAAGTACTTCCCTTTCCGCTTATGGCGGTTCAGAGTTGAGTCTTGCACGCGATGGCAAAATATGTATAATGAAGACCACGCTTCAGTCTCTCCTATATTTCTTTTCTTCTTCTTTTTTTTTTTGAAAGTTCGTCATTAAAGGAGCACCATCGTGCTGTTATAGACCCAATCTACGTGTTGTTCTAAACACATTGTTACTTTTTTTTAATACGTAAGCTGATTTTTCAGAATATAATCTATCAGTTTTCAAATAGAAATCAACAGGAAATACAACTAACCGAATTCTTGACATAAAACGTTCTTAGGAAAGAACGCGAAATTGTGTTCTTAAAGAGTAACATAATCGCTAAGCTTGACATCTATCATGATATGAAGAGTTTGTTTGCAAAAGGGGTTAGATCCTTTTTAGACCATTCTGAAAAAAAAATCAACTTTTTTATTCTCCAAAATTTCCAATATTCTTATGCGAAACTAAATTGTCGTGATATACTACCCTCCCATGGGAACATAAAATTGGGTAAAAAAAGAAATCTACCTGTCTTTATATTTTTAAAATATTTTTTTCTTCAAAAAATTCCTTTGTGGATCTATCCCCATTTGCAAACAAACTGAAATGGATCTAACCCTTTAAAAAAAAAAAAGAAAAAAAAAGTGATTTTCCTATGCCATTCTGTTCACTTTTTAATGGGAATTTCAACTTGTCTTTAATAATCTATACATTGAGACAAAATAAAAAATCAAATTTGATGAAAAATAGATCTAAAACCCTTTTGCAAATGACCTCTTCATATATGTAGTCAATACAAACTGGACACTTTGATTTGTCTTTGCATTTAACAGGGAAAACTAGAGCAAAATGAAACAGGGATATCATGGGAGATTTAAAAGTCATGGTGGTTTCAGCCAAGAGGAGGGAAAGACATGCCCTCCTTCTATGCTGCGTACTAGAGTCTGCCCCCCCCCCCCCCAAAAAAAAAAAAAAAAAAAAAAAAAAAACACACACACACACAACAACTCCAACTCTATTTAAGGTATGAGCTGGTGCTGCCATGGTAGAGTACTAACTATCGATATTAAGTTACAATTGTCATGGTCGATTTACGCATATACACAACGCGTTCCGTTTGTTTAAACACGACGCACGCCCTTTAAATCCAAAACGATTAGTGTGCATGTATACGCAGGATGTCGTGTAGCTCGCAGCCATTTCTAGGCGACAATACAGTGATTGGATCAGTTAGAAAACGGAACGGTGATATACATCCCTGGGGTTTCCGAGTGGCAGAATTAATTCCGAGTAGGATCCCAAAGAAATATACGCCTGTTTTTTTCAATTCGCTTCATCCCGTGTAAATTATTTGTCACTTTCAACCAGCGGTACACGCTTATGTTCTTTGAAAGCGATCTGTAGTATGATTTGACTATGAGCGTAATCAATAATCCATCAACGCAGAGTAACGCTGAGTGTGTGTGCGTGAGGCAGAGAGAGAGAGAAGGGGGGGGGGGAGAGAGAGAGAGAGAGAGAGAGAGAGAGAGAGAGAGAGAGAGAGAGAGCTTAGAGCGAACATGGTGGTTTATTCTTTATTGTAACCAAACCCTTTTTAGTTAGTTCTCAAAATAAGGCACTTCGTTCCATTTGATTGTATGCACTCTAACATGAGCAACATAGAAATTACACAGTATCTCATCAATGGAAAAGCCAGTGTCAGAAAATCACATTAAAGAGCAAACAACTAAGGATATCTGCTATACGTGTTGCAGTTTAAGAGAGCGAAGGCAGAGTTCCTGCTCAGAGCTCATGTTGTCCATATGCACTTCACGAATACCGCCATCTATGGGTGAAAATTGTCTCCAACAGGTTGCCAAGGTTGTAGTCGAAGGGCAATTCACACTGATTAAGATACCCGCTTTCGGCTACAGTTACATCCAGATCTATAGAAAAATTCATTCGTGAAAGTAACGTTGTGACCACCCCTGGTTGTGCGTGTATGTGTGTGTGATTTTTAAGTGTTAAGTTAGATATATTATATATACATTTATATCTAGAGAAAGAGAGAAAGAGAGAGAGAGAGAGAGAGAGAGAGAGAGAGAGAGAGAGAGAGGAGAGGGAGAGAAATAGAGAGAGAGAGAGAGAGAGAGAGAGAGAGAGAGAGAGAGAGAGAGAGAGAAGGCGGACATTACAGACAGATAAAGAGCGACCGAGATCTTCAGATCCATGCATGTACATTGATAGAAAGAGAAGGGGTGGTATGTGAGAGAAAACTAGATATATCGATGTTGGTCCAGGTCCAGGTTTAGATCCAGTCATGGCGTGTCACAATTTAATTAGATGTACGTTATAACCAATGTATTTCCCAGCGCATAGACCTCATATTGTGGTCTCAACGATTGACTACTGATGGTTCATGTATGGCGTTCATCAACATGAATAAGCGTTCGAGTGAGCATGTGATCTTCTTGCCCACGTTTCACTGATTGGGCGATTTTAATTCCCTTTCACCAGTTCGTGTTTTTCACGTAGATACATGTACATGCGATTAAACAACGTAGCAACATGTTCTCGCTGATAAGGTGTAATCGATAAATATGGTAAAATCTGGAGAGCACATATTTCTTTGGTGTTCGCCTTTCATTTTTTGCTGCAGTGATGTCTTATGTGTATTTATTTGCTGGTATATGCCTCAAACGTTTGTTTAAAGGGTGTCTGCCGCCTTCAAGTCTTTTTTAAAATCAACATTCACTTGAAATAATCACAAATTTCTTACAACAAACAAGCAAGGATGCCTGTTACACATGTAGATTTAAGGAAACGAAGGCAGAGTTCCTATCCAGATATCTATGGGTGGAAATTGTGAGCTTAAAAATAATAAGTTGAAAGCAGTTAAAATAATTGCTTGTTTTTCTTTGTCCATTGTCTCTTTTACAGGCCTCCCCTCTCTCTATCTCTCTCTTTTTCTCTCCCTCTCCCCCTCCCCACCTCTCCCTCTTACTCTCTCCCTCTCACTCTCTCGATATCTCTCTCATTCTCTCTCTCTTTCTATCTCTCTCTCTATATCTATCTATCTATCTCTATCCCCTTCTCTCTCCCTTTCTTTCTATCTGTCTTGTTGAAATGCACAATCGTCACAACGCATGTTTTGCTAAATCTGTAGTAGACATTACACGATCGTTACTCATGCATATATATTTATTCCACCTTCAAATATATATATATTGATTATTTATTTCCCCTTTTGACAACTATGACAACTTTAAGACAGAGTTGAAGAAAATCCCAATTCTCGCTTCCTCTAATTAATTTCAAATGTCAAAAATGCTCAAAGAAATACGAACAACAATTTTGAGGGGGAACAGAGCGCACATTATACCAACCCTTTAAACAGTCACCAACAGGTTGTGTACGTACAATCGCACATGCATATACAGTATATATTATATATATATATCAATAACTGAGTAATCAATTCAATGTTACTGACACAAATGACACCCAGATTCATTTTCTTGTATAACATATATCCCGACGATTAGTATCGTTACGTCAGATGTAATATTCAAACTTATATACATACAAACTGAATACATTTTTGTTATCCTTGCGACCAGCGCAAGGTATGTAACGTCGTAATTACATTAACTAAGCTACGTCAGTATCAAACTGAAACTACAACTACATGTCTTTTAATTATTAACTTTGTATGGCAGAAAGGGCCTTATACTACCAAACATTAATCAGAGTAATAAACAAAGTCTGCCTAGATAGGGAGAACGTCAAAAGGAATTACACGACAGGTGGGAAAATTTGACAACTACTTGTAGTTTGCAGGCAGTGTATTTATATGTATACAAATGAACAACTAGGGGTCTCTTTTTGTCTATTGAGGTATAATTGTTATTGATACTGATAATCAATACGATGTGAAATGAAAATTATAGCATTTAAAGTGAGATCATATAAAGATCGGACCGATACAACGTCTATAATCCAAAGTACAAGAAGGCTGCAAATGAATAAAGCAAACTTTTCAACAAACTCAAATACAGACCCTAAAAACAGTTAACTGATAAAGAAATTAAGAATATATTAATTTTCAAATTCACCATTCATGACATACAGTGGAGACTACCAAAAACAAGCCTATTGGTTTTATGGAAGTTGCGATACTGAATTTAAGAGAGCAGCCTCCTAGTGCAAAATGATTATGAATAACGGCCGGCAAGCACCATATTCACGAGCTAAGAGCAGCTTTGTTCTTACGATTTATAAAAGGCCCCTAAACGTATTTTCCTGAAAAGATTAGCAAACAAGTATACAATATTTTATACATAACGTCACCAAACATTGCAGCGCAAGATGCGCCTCAGTGAAACTCCATTATTACGATACATGTACATCTAAGGTTTTCCTCCGCAAAAGGGCCTAGAATTAAATGGACACATGAAACATTGAACATGTGGAATACTATGTTATGTTCAATGAGGAAATTCTTGACAATATTTAGTTCAAAGTGTGTTGTTTAAGCTTTCAATAATGATTCCACTTTTGTCTAAAACGGCATTTTGAATTGTGAGAAGGGATAATTCCAAGTGTATATTGTGCCTTTTGATTATATGCGGTGAGAACAGTTGGCCCCACGGGTTACCTATAGTAGGTCCTGCCTTCGAGTATGTTGAAGCAGAGTAGCATACATATTTGTGGCAAATCCTGCACATATCGAGTTGTATTCTTAAAGACCAAAGACCCTACAAGATATTTCATAACCTGAATGTATTTCTTCCGCTATACTTTTCAGAAAGACGACTGAATGTTACAACATTTTGTACACGAGTATCTATAATGAATTAATCAGTTCCTTGCTAACTTAAGCCGGATATCATGTTACATTTTTCGAAGCGCAATACAGGCTACTTCGTCTTAGCACGAAAGATCAGTTCTCTTGAAGGCCACCGCGGACGACACGATCCGATGAGTCGTACGACTCTACGACTGACTGGCTGAATCACAGGTCCCCGTCGTTGAATTTGAGCGGAAAGCTGACGTAATTTCCAGTCGTAGGTTATCAAGACTGCAGAATCGTGGCAAAATCGTGTTGTCTGTATCGTATATGCCCTTAGACAAATATTAAACCACAATTTCAATAACAAGACAAAAGCCCATCCGCATTTATTTATTCATTTATTTACTTATTTATTGATTGATTGATTGATTGATTTATTAATTCAGTTTTATTTCAACAGGGTAGAATAGTGCTATGCCGGCCCGGAGCTTTTCTGCTTCGTTCCAGCCATGTGCTTCTTGACAAAGGCCCACTTGACCGGGTAGTCTTGTTTCAGCTCGTCCATGATCTCCTGCGGAAGCGACCAGGTCGTCGTGTTGGTCGCCGTCTGCAGGAAGAAGATCCGCCCCTGCGTCTTGCCCGGCTCGTTGTCGATGTGCATCATCCACCCCTGGGACAGAATGGACTCTTCCAGGTACAGTCCGCACGTGCACTTCTTGCGGCTGGCGTGGATCATGTCTGACTGTCTACACAGCTCAAGCACCATCTTGATGCGGTCTAGGTCGGGGTGGTCCGCCTCCGAGTACTCGTGCAGCCCGGCCGACTCGGAGGGTGGTCGCGGCATAGGCATCGGAGGACGGCTGTTGATGCTGATGCGTGTGCCCGATGCTGCTGCTGCTTCGACGGCATCCGCAGACGAGTACGCACCTTCACCGTCTTCGCTATCATACCCTTCCCGCATGGGAGGCTCATGAATGGTCATCGGTGGTTCTTGGATCGGTGGTAGCGCTGAGTGAGGATGTCTGGAGGACTGGCCCTGGTCGGGCTGCGAAGGCGATGCAGGAGGCACCCTCACAAAAGTTTGCGTGCGCGGCGATCCCTGCGGCAGCTGCTGGTGATGACCTTCCGTCCCTCCACCGCTAGATTTCTTGCGGATGCGCCTGGTCGGCCGTTCGACGGTAGAGAAGAGCGGCGTGGTGGGGCCAGGCCGTCGCGGAGTCCAAGCCGTCACGGGTAGTGGCTCAATTGTAGGTCTGACTACCGGGTATGTGAGGTAGACCGGGTTGTCCTCCAGCTTACCAGGGATGTTGTGAGTAGAATAGTAACCAATCATGTCGCCCAAGGTGGAGAACTGCTTGCCGGTGCCGACCACGGCAAAATGACCAATCGTCTGAACGACCTGGAAGTGATACAGGTGCAGTGAGTCAATCCTATGGGGAAAACAAGAAAGATGAAGAAAGAGAGATGAATTACATGAACATGACGAAAGATATCATTGGCATGGAAACGAAGCAAAGCCTCTTCCACACAAGTGGATGCAGAATGATTACAGCACCAATGAATAAAAGACAAAAAAAAATCAACTAAATAAATGAAGTGAACTCGGTTTGAAGCAACAGTATATATTCTGTTCTATTATTGTGAGGGAAGCTGTGACACAGTATTTTCTTCAATTTACCGTGTTTTATTTACTTGATCTGCAACACAGCCACCCTTTTATCTGAGGGTGAATACAAACACATGGATGTTGTAAATTGCGTAAGTTATAAACGGTTAACTGCACTATACTTGAATAAATCTTCTAATAGTTTGTGTGGTTAATCATTAACATTAATAAGTCGGGGTGGGTAGCAGTCCACAGCCACATCTTCAAGTACAACTTTCTGCGTATCATCCCTCACAATTAAGTTTACAAACTGTCATGGGACAGTCCCGTATCTATCACAAGAAAATATTATTAATCAGGAATAAGCAGCGGATTCGAAAGAGAGGTGAGGGTGGTCAAATCTGCTGAGACCAGTGGAAAAGGCACCACCACGAGGGAAATACTGGGAAATGATGAAGAGGTGGGCGGGTTGAGGGGGGGGGGGGGTTCCCTTTGGGCCCTTCACCCCACCCATCACCTCCAGCAGCGCTGGGATGTTCAGTATCTTCCTCACAACGCTCCCCGGAAAGAGTTTACCACTATGAAACATTAGGCAACCTTAACGGTTCCTTGTGACACTGTGTCATGCTGCTTCTTCCGTTTGCTGATGACACGATTCTGCACGCCGAGTGTTGTCTGGGCGAGAATGGGAATCCCCATCTCTCTGCCCGTTCAAGCATCCGAATCAAACAGAAACAAAACTACCATGACTGCTGTGTCGCAGTACATTACACGTTTCACGGATAAGAATACTGGATGCAGCTTTAGTGTATACAAATCGAAACCGGAAAATCAAAATGAGGAAGTCGTTAGTAAAAATAGAACACACTGCAAGGCAATATTGAATCACGCGTTATAATACATAGATACAAGATCCACGGTATACAGTTTTATAATGGGACCTTGAACTAAATTAAGAAAGATGTTTTTGAGTAGAGGTTTGACGGACATATCAATATCTTTCATAAATACAAAATGGCACACAATTATACACTATTACGTAATACAAATGTGACGACCATGAGCCTATGTTGTAGAAATCTTCCATCCACCGGTATGATGCCATCGACAAAAAGTTGTCATTCAGCCACACCATACACCCCTCAGTTTCTTTTCCTGTATCTCACTTTCTCTTTCTATAAACTATGAGTGAACTGCTTGCCCCCACCCACCCACCCACAATAAATTATGAAAGTGACTTTCTTCTTCTCTATTCCCTCTCCTCCCCTCCCCCTCCACCCCACCCCTCTCTGTCTGCTTACACGGAGAACATTGTGACTGCCTGTTGGTCACTATATCTGTCTCTCATGAGGTATGACCCTGTCAGCTGAAGGTGATCCCCTCCCCACCCCCTTCTTCATCCTCCCCCTCCCTCTCCCTCCACCCCACCCCCTTTCCTGTCTACTTACACGACGGACATGGTGACTGCATGTGGGTTGCTCTTGCTGTCTCTCATGAGGTAAGACCCTGTCAGGTGGAGGTGGTCCTTGAAGGCGTCTTCCTCCTGGTGGACACAAAATTAATGAAGATGAGAGAAGAGTGAAGACAGAGAGTAAGATACTGTCGCATAAATGTAAATTTCTGTTTTCTAACATGTTGTTATGCTTATAATGTTGATTATTTACTTAATGCAGTGTTATTAGCCAGGTATCTTGCATTTTCATTTTTACCAACATCGTTCACAATACGGCCTTGAGCCATGATCTTCAAAGTAAAAATGACAAATAATAATCACCGCTCACTAACATCAACCTTCACATCGCCACCATATAATAGCCATAATCAAAATTAACAGCGAGGGGGTAGAGCTCAACAGAAGAGCGTCTGACTCTGACTTCAGAGGATGTTAAACTTGCAAATAGGTTTCGCCCTGTTTCATCCTCGACGGTTTACTCCGCCTTATCCTCCTCCTCTTCTACTCATTCTTCTCTTCCTCACCATCATCATGCCACTAATGACACGATTCCTATCGTGATAGACAGTCTGCCCATACACACCAAATTCAGCAAAGGTTTTAATCAGGGATAACCTTTAGCCTCAATATATTTCATCACGAATTGGGCAATCACTTTGGGACATATCGGTAAACTACAGTATACATAAATGTTTGTGAACTATAAACTACATACAGTATTCGTTTGAGAGACTAGGATCCTTCAACATGTTCTTATCTTTCACTTATCACAAGGTTTAAGAATATAATATCTCATTTAAAAGACTTCAGCGAAGATAACAATGTTTTCTCATATACTCTGGTTACACAATATGTATGCATACGTTAGGGGAGTACGGGGGATTGTATTCTTAACCATTTTGAGTCAGATACTTCCGTTAATTTCCCACTCCCAAAATGCACACAGACAAAACATACGCACATTCCTGTGTCGACATTTTCATATGATACAGTACAGTACAGTACGCAAATCATTCATATGCATGCACTTTTTACTATGTGGTAATACAAAAAAGTACAACTCGACTCAAGCTGAAATATAGACATTAAATGATGTATTGTTTTAGAAGCAGGTTTTGTGACATTACATCGATTATCATTTTTGTAAAAATCATTTGAATACTTCATGATAAGTTCACTGATGCCCATCACACATGTCAACCGACATGGTCTGTTCTGCACGAAGAATCATGAATTATTAGGGACACTTTGGTGACAGTTTTTAGTTACTATGCAAGCAAATTTGGATTTCGCAGGGAGAGGTCTGTGGAAGGTACATAACGGTATACATGTACCTGCGTCTTACAATGAGAAATCATATATATAACGGCAGTGACCATCCAGTTAAACTGATAATCACATACAGGCCTGATATCACAGTCGTAAAATCATTTAAAATGCAACGCACAGATATGAATAGATGTAATGATAATTATGTCTTTGAGGCCTCATGATAAGCAAACAAATATCAAAAACTTTGTTCAGGTTTGGTAGGAATTCTAAACGATTCAACTCAAATTGATTTGTTTGTTATGGGTGGATGCTAGTAAATCTTGTTTTCATTTGGAGTTGTTACTGATCAACATAGAGTCTTTCGCAGAGGCGAACCAGTATTTTGGCGTGGAGAAGGGGGGGGGGGGGGGAGCACGTGCGAAATATAAGACATAAATTTAACATAACGACGCACAATGCTTGTACGAGGTTTGTCCAAGTAGCTCCAACTATAAGATTCAGAATGCGTTCCAGTCATTGGAACTGGATCATGAAATGCAGTTGAATACAACAACACGCTTACGAAGTTAGGGGGAAGTCGCAAATACATTACGAAAACGGCTTATTCGGATACGGTCAGATGCGTGTTTATTTTACGGCTGAAAGTTTCTCAGAAAGTAGTTATTACTGCTAACAATGAGCATGAAACCACTGAAACCATATCCCAACACAATGCCCTACAAGTAGTTCAGTACTACTGTGTCTTGTTTCGGTCTTGGTGGATTCCAATCATTCACTAGTGTGTTGCAAAGTACTTACAGGAAAAGCCCACGCTGATGATAATTTGGTTTCAATAAGAGCAGAACAATCAAAGCAATACATTTGTGAATTTTTGACGAAATTCCTCAATGGATAAGAAAGTTATGATTTTTAAAATCTTTGATTTGGTGACGTAACGTACGAGATGCTCTCCCATTTTTTTCCTGCTTTTTGAAGAAGGAATATGTTCCCCACAGAGATTTGTAAGTAAAACAGAAATGATATATATATAGGCATGGGCAATATGCTATGTATTCTTTTGAGAAAATAGTCGTCTATAAACAAAATATATAGTACACAACTTATAGCAGAGTATCTCACAAGTGAGCTCATAAAACTGGAAAAATTTGAAAACCGTAACTCTCCTATCCTTTGACGGCCTTTTGTAAAAACCTCCAAAAAAAGTAAAGAACAACTTAACTTCGGGGTGGACTTTCCCCTTAATGGTGCTTTTTCTGACTGGTGTATGACGCACCCTGTAAATACTCTTCATTATTTACCTTTGTCTAATACTGTTCTCTCTTTCTCTCCCCCCCCCCCCCCTCCATCTCTCCCCCGCCCCTCCCCCTCTCTCTCTCTCTCTCTCTCTCTCTCTCTCTCTCTCTCTCTGTGTCTCTCTCTTTCTCTCTCTCTCTATGTCTCTCTCTCTCTTTCTCTCTCTCTCTCTCTCTCTCTCTCTCTCTCTCTCTCTCTCTCCTTATGTGTATAGTCTCTGTTGTAACAAAGAAGTATAATTGTCGTGAGTAATACAGGTCGTGGTCTACCAGACTCACAGAGATTAAAAGGGCACTGTTCGCTAAATATTGTTCACAAACAACGTGTAGGCTTCGTTCATGAGGGAAAGGCAAATATAAAGGTCTATTGTGGACTCTCTCCACCCACTCCATCTTCGATATATGGAGTGGTATTCTAAAAACGAACTTAAATTTTGACCTGCACTGTAATTTACAACTACTTCCATGGCTGGGATAGGCGTATTGACGCAAATTTTGACAAAAGTCGTTTTTCAGAATACCAAATTTGGACAGGTTTGGACTAAAGTTGTTTTTCTTCATGATATCACCCCATCATCTACTAGATAACACACCCTTTCCTTCAGGTTACATCCCTTGGAAAAACACGGGTGAGGGGGTTATCGTCTTCCCTCGCTTCAAAAATGCGTGACTGGAATTCAAATACATTTTGTTGAACCTTACTTGTTCCTCCGTGAGGTATGCATGGTAGAAGGGGAGCTCGGCTGCGCAGTCTGAGATCGTTCTGGCCGAGTTGTGCCGGTGCCTCTGTGTGTCTATTCGTCCATCGCTTGTGGCATTGTTGAAGTTGGCATTTCCCCTCTCTTCATCCTGCAAGAGCATTGCAAATGTGATCGCGTCAGACAATAATTTATTGGGTTCGACCCTTAAATAAAGTATCACTTCAACATTGGGGATGACTTTGATCATTTCCCCTCTCCCCATCCTTTGATCAATACAAAATAGATACCATCTTACCAACCCCACCTTCCCGATTTTGAATAGCTTTGTTCAAACAATCCACGACAAATTCCGTCGACTCCTTCAACTTTGTTACACACATTTAGTTTGTGTACTCCGTCATTCTTCAGTTGCAAAATGGATGTAGAAGTGATAAGAAATGTAGTAATTCATCATTTCTTACAGGCTGACTTACATGGCCGTTCGTTAATCACCATATCATCAGTACCCTGGACACAGAATATTTAATTTCAGGGCATATTCACTTTTATTGGTTGTAAATCAACCAGGCTGATCCTAGTTCATGTCGTTTATCACGACAGTGGGTGTGCAATAAGCAAGGGGATATGATAAGTCAAGAACATATACACCGCCACTGCGCTGCATATTGCATACCATACCATACAGACACAAAAGCTATTTCAAATTTCGATGTTATATAAGTGAAAAGAATGATTAGCGGAACAATAAAACGGGTGAAGCGTTGATGCACTTTAATGCTCATGGCTTTGTATTGTTCCGTCATTTCGTACAACGTCAGATAGGAATATGGCGCATTTGGCAAAATCATAATTAAGCGACGTGGTCACTTTGTTTCATGAAACCTGATTTAGCGACCACCTGTTTAGAAAAAGACCCCTGCTTATAAAGGCCACATTTCTTGTCTAGTCGAGCGTTCTTTACACATGTTTTATCATACTTTTGAACGTGTATGGTTTGCTTACCACAAGTTGCAGTGGAGGTGGTTTCTGTCGGGAACGGGTGTGTTTCCCTCTTGTTGCCGTCCCCGGTAGCTCGACCCCATTCCCGCCCGTCGCCCCCGAGGAGGACGGGCTCCCGACGTTGTTAGAAGGGACGCCTGCCCTCAGAAATTTCATCATGATGATATTGATATAATGTTTGAAGTGACGGCCAAATATAATTGTATAGACCAAGTCTGTAGAGTCACGATGTACTCGTTGAAGCGCGAGGCGGTGAACTTTGGATTCCAAACTCGGAACGCATGTACATCGCTATGCCAGGTGTAATTGGGTCATGCACGGTCAACATGGTCTCGAATACTGTTATTTGTAAATACAGTTGTCCCTGCTCGTCAGTTTCTTTTAATACTATTTATATCCCATATTGACCTCTTTTTTATAACCGCCACGTGAAGTTGTTGCCTTTTCTGTTTCCGACGGAACTCGAGGAACGAGATAAGCCTTGCCTTTTCTCGATGTAGTATAAAGTGCATGTACTAACAAATTGTAAGAAATTCGTCAAGAAAATTTCCCAGCGGCTGTAGACCTTTTAGAGTCTTGGCGACCGTCCAATCCCGATGTTATTGTCAACAACCACAATTCACCTGGAATGGGAAAAAAACGCAGAAAAGAATACATGAGTCAGTACAATCAGACGGCAACAAAAGAGGTGATTTGTGTGTGTGTGTGTGTGTGGGGGGGGGGGGGGGGTACATGATCGATCGCATATAACCCCCCCCCCCCCCCCCCCTCTTCTCGCTCCATGTTTGGTATCATACATACTCCTGACCTAGAGTTTATTTGTGTTATGCTAATAAGAGGATCACGCGATTTTATCCAGTCTTTATGCATGCACATACGCTGTTCGATGTAGGTACATGTACATGTACATACTTGCGGTACAATGAACACGGCAGATTCATACTGACAATTAATTATGACGAGTATAAAGATAACATGGATGTAGCAAGAGTGAGAAAACTGAGCTGGAAGACACAAGTCATGCACGGTGCATCACAAACGTGTACATGATTTGTAGAATTCTATTGTAGGTCACGCCATGATAGAATTGACCTGGATGTGTATATCTTTTCAGTGTCCTTCTATCTCTACTTCAGATCATATTTCACACCTACAAACTTAAAAATGACGTGTAAACTTCTATTGGGATAGACAAGACAGTATTAAAGTGTAACATGGCATACCGTGGCCTTTGACGGTGTTTACCGTCACCGGAACGTAACCGTTTCCGTACTTGGATACATGCAACCGTATCATATCCTTCATAATCCCGTGAATAAATTAAACGGAGTGTAGTCATTTTGGTGTAAACAAGGCCCCCAGTGTACACGGACAACGCAGCTCTGTTCATCGTGATGGGTAACATGAGTGTTACGGTGATTACACCACAGTCGAAATTTTTAGTCCTTCAGCCATACCTTTCTGTTCACTTATACGATTTTGTGCAAACCTTACGCATTTTTTGATATAGGGACAAAATCTTAATAGTAATAATAATATTCAGTTCTTGTATAGCGCATAACACATAGCTACGCATGTCCCTATGGACTAAAATTAAATTAGAAAGTAAGTAAAGAGTGTTGGGCACTGAAATCATTACGTGTTAAACAGATACTTTTTGAGGAAGTCTTAAACTTATCTAAATCATGTATATTTCTCATATAATTAGGAAGTGCATTCCATAAGACGGAAGAGGCATGTGCAAATGAGCGTTCGCCATATGTTTTGGTAACAACAGGAGGGACAGCAAACATTTGCTTTGTGCTTGATCTTAGGGTGAACTTTTCTTTTAACAACCATGAGGTTAAGTATCCGCACATACAGAAATGCACCAAGGGATGATGAACAAAGTGTTATTGGTATTCATTGTACAGCTCGGATATGCATGTATAATCAACATTACATGTACTTATACGATACACTGTAGGATAATTACGCTTCTAAGGACTGGTCATCTCTAACGACAGATTGTTGTAGAAGACTACAACTGTACCCTTGAAAGATTTAGAAACCTTAGAAGATACCTGCCAATATATCGGCTGAAGACCAGTTCCAGGACAATATACATGTACGTCATTCCCATATAATCTCATTATGTCCTCCATGACGTATTGATCACTCTCTCATTTGGATCCCCTGCCCCCCCCCCCCCCCCCCTTCCTAAGCAAAATAGCATAACTTTTTATCGAGTAGATTTTGGGCAAAATAATTTGGCAGGATTGTTTCTTAACTTATTGACTAATGTGATTTTCACACATAAGTTAGTCAATAAGTTGGAGAACAATCCTGCCAAATCATTCTGTCGAAAACCTCTTCGATAGAAAGTTAAGCTATTTTGCTTGGGGGAGGGGGGAAAGGGGGGGGGGGCTTACTTCTTTGTTGTGTTTATATGGTAAAGCGCTGGCCTGATTTACATACATTTCCATACAACTGTACATTCAAACATGCCATGATTAACAACACGTATTTTTTTTAATATACAAAAAACATTGATCGTTATTTGTGGAATTAGTTAATAGCATGATGACATTGTAACGAACTATATATGCAAACTACAGTACAATAATACTAAGTACACCTCTTACTTCAACCAACTAATGCTTTTACTTGGAAATCGTTTTGTGCAGGCAGGTTTGGTGTATGCTTCATGATCACGTAATGGGGACTTCTGATCGGGCTTCCCTGATGAGCGTATAATTACTCGATCCTGAACGTGTAACCTGTGGTTATGTTAATACAACAACATTCGTGCGATACGTAACAGCCATATACTTAGTTATAGTTTGAATAGCAATCACATAAATTCATGCAGATATATAGTATATATACAATTATGCATGTTTCACCCAGTGGACAATATGCGTATGTACGTAACATACCATCGCAGGTAAAGTAATCACACAATATACAGCGTGGTATACTGATCCACATTTTGCAAGATGCACTTAATAAGTTCAAGTTTTACATACCATAACAACACTCAGCGCAACTAGCACAGTATGTACGTAATACACACCAACACGTTAGACTTACCAAGAATACCACCAGGCTTATTGGTAAACACTTTGTAGTGTTCGGTACCACAATAGTACCAGGCCGTGAGGCGGGCGAGGTGGGTAGCATAGGGCAATGTACGTTCCGCGGAGCGATTAGAGTCCGGGGTAAACACTGAACATCAGAACATGTACGCCTTGTGAGCTGGTACGTGAACCCAATGTCAACGCAAAGAATCTCTCGTCGTCCCAATCATACAAGAAGAACATTCTATTCAACCACTGCAGAGTTACATTTTGTATAGCGCTAGTGCTCCTGTACAACGTACGTGCGAATCCCGCTTATCAAACTGGTATACATGTACTTCAATACCGCGGCTAAAATGGTGTTGAGAGACGTCGCATTAAACGTTATGCGACTTTCCCCTTTCGGTTTTCTTTTCAGCCAGTCTTTGGTGTAGGCCTACAGTTAACAATGGTTTAGGTGACTCAGAACGGATGTCTATTGTAGAATTATGCTTCGATTCTCTGCCGCTCTGACGAGATTATCCTACGGGCTTCGGACTTATTTTGTGACGCGGGTAGCGCCGTTACGGTGGACCAATACGGAGTCATTGACTTCCACTAATCTTATCGAGATCAGGAACAAAGCGACCACAAAGAGGAATTACATGTACATGTAGCTTCAATCGGATGATAAGAAACGAGAATACAAGGTGCATAATTGCTATCATAAACCTGGTCGCGAGCGATTTTTAGAAGACAGATACGACGAGCAACGAATTTTATTACCTGTTTAGGGTTGAAAACGATCCTTAATCCATGGCATTTCATCAAAATGTATGTTGACTTATGTTGATGCAACATGATATGTACATAACAAAATCACTAACTGTTCAATGGAAATATGTGTCCTATATTTCAAAATAATTTTTCTTTATTTTTTCTCAGCACTGATAAGCCCCGCCTCCAAAATATCCTCCAACTCAAAATCCCCCCTGTGACATCATCAAAGGTAGACATTAGCAGCATAATAAGCAGAATTTATGCACAAATTAAACATTGCAATGACTACCTCCACCTGCCCACAAGAGCATCACATGTCTTCACATAATACCATCTAACAACGTTTCATGTGGGAATAATCGTGTCCATGTCAGAAATGTGCTAGCTATGTGATGCTATTATAAGCACTTGCAGGTAGTTATTGCAATGTTTAGTTTGTGCATAAATTATGTCCATTATCCTGCTAATGTCTACCTTTGATGATGTCACAGGGGGAATCTTGAGTTGGGGGATATTTTGGAGGCGGGGCTTATCAGTGCTGAGGAAAAATATAGAAAAATTATTTTAAAATATAGGACACATATTTCCATTAAACAGTTAGTGATTTGTTATTAAGTTGCATCAACAGAAGTCAACATATATTTTGATGACAGGGGCCCTTTAACTATCTGGAACACAAAGAGTAAGTGGATGAATGGTTGCTTTATCGTGTGCACCAAACCCACATCAAAATAATGGATGCATGTATTTATGTATTTGCATGAGACCACAATCTTTACCAACCTGTTATCTTCATATTTTTGTCAGCTATTGTGCCACCGAAACATTAATTCTTTAGAATACCATTACGCTCTGGCGCATTTACATAGCAGAGTGCCAGAAAGAGAGAGAAAGGGAGGAGGAGGAGGAGGAGGAGGAGAGAGAGAGAGAGAGGGGGGGGGGTGGGGGGTGTATAGGTGTACGTGTGTATGTGAGTGGGAGAAAGAGGGGTGGTGGTGTGTGTGTGGGGGGGGGGGCAAGAGACAGACAGAGACAGACAAAAATGAAAAGAGGGGGGGGGGGGGTAGAAATAAATTATGCGGTGCACGCGGTGTATGTGTGTTTGTGTTTGTGTGTGTGTGTGTGTTTGTGGGTGTGTGTGTGTGTGTGTTTGTTTGTTTGTGTTTGTTTGTGTGGGTTTCGTGTGTTGTGTGCATGACTTTGTGCACATTGACATGAGGGTGGTGGTCGGTTAGCAGACTACTGCATCTAGGAACAAAAAAAGTTATCTTGGAAGAAGTATGCTACCTCCAAGGTAGTGCAGCCTTCCACTAACACAAATATACATTCTGCAAAACTTTGCATGGACCGCAAGTCCGACTACATTGTGAATTACGAACTTCAAATAGGCATACAGAAATGTACCATTTTGTACCGTAATTTGTGCCCTTTGCGTGCCAGATTAATTACACCTTTAATGTGTTTTGTGTGAATTACTGGTGCAAAGTGCACATGTGTCATATAGATAGTTGATAGTGGTGCATCCCTTTTTGTCATGCTCACACCTTTCCGGTCTGGATACGACCCAGATCAGATTCAGGCCCTAAAAGTCCCCGATGATTATTTCGTGGCGTTCACATCTCCCCGAAGTGGCTTTGTATGAGAAATTTCTTGTTGTGGTGAGCGCTAATGTTCGATGTGATAAAAGTGCTCGTATTTTGCTTTCACCCTGAAAATTCCCCATCGACTTAGGAGAAAATATCCGGTTTTGAGACAGTATACCTACGGGTATCTTTTATCGGGGATATTACTAGCACTTTGCGTTCGCACGAGCAAAAACGGTCATTTTCAGAAAAGGGTAGGGTACCCAAACAGAAACTACCACGTAGTTTCTTCAGATCGGGGGAAATGTAAAAGCGCCTGTTGCGTAAGCACCATGATACCGTAATAAAACATTTCGCACGTTCTGAGGAAAGTTCTTAATGAGTTTATTTGTGTTTTTAATTGACATTTCAAATGGATTTTGAGGTGGCACGTAAAAAATATAGTATCGCACTGCAGACACTTAGAGAATGTTATAAAAATCAATCTTGATTTTGCTCAATCAAATTGATGCTGCACACATTGCGATAAGACGTCATGAGGGCAAATGCAAGACATCATTGTTAGCTTCAAATTATGAGATGGTTCGATCTGTGAAGTAAAATACAAGCAGTATGTTCTTTATACCTTATTTGAATCATTTGTCACATTTAAGTTTTGTATTTCACAAACTTCATTTATATGCTACCGATTCATGCAAAGTTTCAACGAATTTGGTTTTCTCTGCAAAAAGGAAACACAAACGCTACCTTTGAAATGGATGGTAACCAGTTGGTTAAGGATTATCATACGACAAAGCTGACGAGAAATATCCCTGATAACAAGATTCATTGGTGAGGTACTTTTAAAAAGTTTGTCATTGTGAGGGTCTTTATGCACGACACTGCATAACCTGGCCAAAAATCCATTCAAAATGTAAAGGTCAATAGGCTTTACAAACACATTCAAAGTGGTTGTTAAGGTCCTATATTATGCTAATTATCCTGAGAGAAATTCTTGAAATATGATTTGTGTTATCCTCTATACTGTGATATTGAAAATGTGTTGGAAATTCCAACTGGTTCCAGTTGAAATCAACTGGAACCCGTAAGAATCAACTGGTTTCAGTTGATTCTTACTGGTCTCAGATGCACAGCAAGCGGCCAGTTCACAGAATGTAACTGGAATTAGTCATTCATAACCAGTTGTACCAGTTGATTACTGGTCTGTGTGAAGTAATTCCAGTTGCGTACACCAGTTGAAAACTGGTCCGAAAAAATGAAATTTCACTTACACCATTAGAGAACACCAGTTACAACTGGTCTGGCTGAATCAGCTAAATCAATAGGCAA
Source organism: Arbacia lixula (assembly GCA_963669155.1). Taxonomy (NCBI): domain Eukaryota; kingdom Metazoa; phylum Echinodermata; class Echinoidea; order Arbacioida; family Arbaciidae; genus Arbacia; species Arbacia lixula. Next base: position 13,007,677 of record OZ022576.1, on the reverse strand, counting down.
CCTAGCTAAAAATTAAAATGGGATTACTGGTCTAGTTGAAAAAAAAGTTAAACACCAGTTGATTGCAACTGGCCCAGTCGAATCAAAAGGCAACCCTGGAAATAGAAATAGGATTACTGGTCCAGTTGGAAAAACCAGTTGGAAACCAGTTAAACACCAGTTGGAAAAAAACAGTAGGAAAAACAAGCTAAACCAGTTGAACAGCAGTTGGAAAAAACAGTTAAACCAGTTGAACGCCAGTTGGAAAAAACAGTTGAATCAAAAGGCAACAATGTAAATTGAAATGGGATTACGTTACATACGAGGTACTCTTCTGTATGTTGTTTGTGGTATGATTCCATAAATTGATGTTTTTGCTGAAGATTCTTTTCATAGAGGTATGTGTTTTAAACCTTTGTCTATTGAAGTATCACATGCACACGTAAATTGATGTATATCCTCTTGAGAAAATCAAAATTTTCAACAAAAAAACATGGGAGAGCATCACGCACGTGACGTCACAAAATAAAAGACTTCAAACAAACGTAACTTTCTTATCCTTTGACGGATTTTCATCAAACCTTGACAAATATATATGTTTCTTCCGTGTTTCTGCTTTTGTTAAAATCAACTTGATTTCAAGGTGGACTATCCCTTTAACGGTATCTCCTTTCCAAAAATAGTAGGCATATTATAGTTGCTCCCAATAAGCTAAAAAGGCAGAATCAGATTTTTTTCTGCTTGAATATTATTCAGATTAGCCTCTTTTGTGACCAGTATATTGCAATACTCATCGTATACCCATTATGTGTGTGGGATTTTGAAAAGTTGTAACAGAAATTTATCAATCAGACATAAGATAATCACTTTTTTTATCATTAGCAAGAAGATGTATAGTAAATCAATAGGCCGCGATAAATGAAAATATGCAACAGTAACAAAAAGTGCCGCACAACATGACTGTATAAGCGCGGACCGAGATTTATTTTTGGGGTTACCATTAGAGTACATACATAGCGAAAATGGTCTATACATTTGGATTCTAGAAGTCGTAGTGAGGGGTCGTTCTACTCGGCAGTCAGATGCTCGGCAGTGGGTAGAGAGAAGTAAAAGTGGCGGAGATAACGTACACTGTCAATTGTAAAAAGACCACGAGAAGGGAGTCGCTCACCCCCATCTCTCTCTCTCTCTCTCTCTCTCTCTCTCTCTCTCTCTCTCTCTCCCTCTCTCTCTCTCTCTCTCCCTCCTCTCTCTCTCTCTCTCTCTCTCTCTCCCTCTCTCTCTCTCTCTCTCTCTCTCTCTCTCTCTCTCTCCCTCTCTCTTATTTACGCAAACACATACCCGTATGATTTTCGTACACATGCCTAGTTTGTTGTTGTTGTTGTTGTTTTATTCATTTAATTATAAAAACTCAAAAATACACATGAACAAATGAACAAATACATACATACATGCATACAACTATTTGAAAAGTAAATTCTCGGATCAGAATATGATAATTTTGGCATAATCAATAAATTGTTACTTATCAATCAAAACAAATACAAAATAACTACAATGATAAAGATCAGCAATATCAATATTTTTGTAAGCAGTAACGTTTCATTGATTGTTTAAATAATCTTAAACTAGAATAAGAACGAATGTTTTTTTTTTGGTTTTGTGTTCCAAACAATTTTTTATTGGAAGATTACGAAGGATTCTTGACTGATATTTTAAAAGAAATGTGGTAAAGAAACGTAGCCTTATCTTATCATTTAGCCATTTTCGTAATGTATTCACAATTTTCCCCTATAATTGAATGCCTGGTGACGCGTTATTACATTCACCTACATTCCGTGATTCAGTCTCAATGGATGGAACGCCCTCTGAATCTATTAGTTATTGATACTCGGACAAACCTCGGAAAAACTTTGGGGTTAACATTAGAAACAGGGGCGGATCCAAGGGGAAGGGGGGCGGCACCGCCCCCCCCCCCCCCCTTTTTCGTCTCTTAAGACGAATCGTCCTCGGCTGCCCCATAAACAACAAGGCCCGCACAACACAAGCGCGGACCCCCCCCCCCCCCCCCTCCCTTTAATCCTTGATCCGCCCATGCGTTCCCATCCATACTCAAAAACATGATAGGCCCTACTTAGCTTAATACACGGACACGCATATACGGACCGTTTCATACCCGGTCAATTTACGCCACGCGCAATAAGAGCACGAGAAACGAAAAAAATGGCTACACAGCGTGTTATTTCGTCTGCACGTTCCCTAATTCGACAATTCAGGAGAAATTCAACCAAGCTAAACAGGGTTCCCATTTCAGGTAAGAATACTCAACAGGAAAACACTTCAGTGGCTATGATGGAGCAGTTATATGACTTCAATCTCAAGACCAGGATCTAGATTTATTTAGGCCACAACGTAATAAGAGTTCATACCAAGCGTACACAGTACATGGATTTCAGTATATGGGGTAATGCATAGTGCTGAGCTTGAGGCATGACTGACTCAAGACCGAAAAATCAGTCTCCATAATAGCCATACGCGTATACATTGTAGGTCATTGTATCCGCTGAGATTGCATCTGGCTCTTCTGAATTCCTTACATAGATTTTTTCTAAAATGAAATTTTGATTAAAGAATGCCCCGAATGAGACGGTTATTTCTGTCTAGAAGTAGCGATGAATGCATGATGTCCTGTGATACTTAAAAAAATGATTGATGATGATAGTGTTAGACACCGTTTACAGTGTGGGGCTAGGCCTGAGGCCATCTCTAAAAAATGATGAGACCCTGTTTACAGTGTGGGATCAGGCCGCTCCAAATTTGCACATTCACAGTGCGGAACTCGGTTACTGCGACCAGCCCGCTCACGCAGTGAGCGGGCTGCGTAGCACGGAGCTTTGAAGTAAGGAAGTCGAGATTAGCAGTGATTATATTAGTTGGTTTCAGCAATTCTGTAACTCAAATCTCAACTTTATTGCACATATTTACGTAAAATATATACCTGAATAATTCCGTAGTTGGTTTGAAGATGAATTTAATCCATGTTGTATTTTTAAAAATTGTTTTAGACCTAAAGTTGTTCAGAATCGCACGACAGCAGCTGCGATGCAAAACTTAATGCGCATGCGCCAGTTCCCCTTTACCGTGTACGTTTTTGAAGCAGCCAAGATGGCAGCCTCGGCAAACCGTATTTGTTACAAAGATCATGATCGTATGTGAAGAGGAAATATGTAACGTTGCTTAGCATTTTCAAGCAATTTTATAGCTCAGGTATACATTCAATACATTTGGCCATTTATATGTGATAAATGTACTTGAAATGAGTGATTCATTCATGTGCACGGGTTGATTTCTCGGTAGTCGGACCAGACATGCAGGGAAATTGGTGGCGAGCCCTCAGGACGCTCCCGCTGCGCGGGAGCAGTCCCGGGGCTAGGGGCTCGGCCACATACACATAGAGAGGGTCTACGCATGATAAATGTAAGCCTGAGTCATATCGATTTTTTCAGAAACCGGTGTTCGATGGCTTTGCGCCGATCGAACATCGATGCATCGACGGCACATTAACAAATTGTGTACAACGGATAGCGGAGTGCGAACGCCAGCGGTCGTGTACATTTTGCGTATTACATGACGTCATTCAGCCACTGCCAAGAGCCAATTTATGAATGAAAATATAGTAAGCATGCGCAGTGCAATCCTTCCATTTCCCCACACAGTATTCCACCAAAATAAGTGTGCAATTCTCTATCACCTCGTATCAAAATCGACCTAGAATTTCACTTTCCTTTATTTTATATGAGTTATGAAAGGTATTTTCGGAGAATCTATTTTCTCACCGATATCGCACATGTAAGCGAATTTCAATAACTTCTTGCTTTTCCGTCAAAATCTTAAGAATTAGCGTCAATATGGCATCGTGTAAGTTGTAACGTGTAACGTGCACAAAGTCAATTGGCTTCCGGGTTTCGGACAACGTGACCAGATATCGTTATCGCTATCGATTAGCGACCACGTGGTCATGACATGATCTACGCGATGCACCAATCAGCGGTCTCCGAATCGCTGTACGAAGACGTGCGCTCTACCAGTCTGTTGGCAGCGTGTATGCATATGAGCCTTAATGAGCGAACTTACGCACAATCGCCACTGTGCTGTTTCCGGGTTTTCACAACACACGATGCAATCCGTTGTACACAGTCTATACAGACAAGTGTTCGTTGTGGCATTGCGCGGTATATAGTAGTGAACGAAAAGAAGCCAAGTATGTAGTAGCTGCTTGATCATCGAGCGACCAGTTCGTTCTCTTGATGTGCTACCTTCAAAACTCACAAAAGAGAGTAGGAACCAAGTAAGCAAATTAAACTAATTAAAAAATATTAAGATAAATTGTGTATAACAGGACTATCAAACAAAAGATTTTGTGCTTTCTAGTCAATTTGGTAATTTCGTCGATGCATCGAATTCATCAAAACGAAATCGGAGTTCGACTTCTTCGATCGAACACCGGCTTAATAATCGATTCGACTCAGGCCTAGTTCAGACTGGCCTGAGGCCGACCTCCAGAGGTGGACCGACACCGGGCCGGCCTCAGTCCACTTGGTGTGTTTACAGTGCATTTCAGGCTGGCCTGAGGTCTAAAACTAATGTCTGCAATCCCATACAATAGGTATGTCTATGATAGAGGAAGGCCAGCTGAGCATCTAACTGTGATCTAGTACCAAGAAGTAACACTAACTGACGACAGTTGGATGCTACTCACATATTCTGCACATAGCATGGGTTTAAAATTTTTGCAAAATTTCACAAATTAGTGGCAATTTTGACTTACTGTGGAGTGGAGACACAAATCTAACTTGTTAATTGGAAAATGATTGTGACATTTGTCATTCGTGTTTTTTTTTTTTTTTTTTTTGCTCTCTCATATTTCTTCTTTGCACAGGAACATGGTGTCAGTTCAAGAGTACTAAAAGTGAAACATTAAAGTAAGTCCAGTATGATTGCATGATGAACTGAGATTACACATTTACGTAGACGGCCAGACATGCCAAGTCTCCCACATCAGGCATGAGACCCACGCATTCATAACTTGTCAGATACAGGGGGGGAAAAGTGCTCAACTACCCTGTACCGATCTCTACTTCGATACTGCGTAGCTGTACTTTTCAACTCACAATCGCATTAGAAAAAAAAAAAACACTACTACTACAGAAAATCCGAGTGCAAAAATCTCACATCTACAGTCTAGCTAGTCTCTGAAGTTGGCATCTCTGTACATTTGTGTAGTATGACTTGTTAACCCTAATTTTGTGTGCCAGATAAACTGCTCTGTGATTTATGTGTATTTTTAAATATAGTTGCCCGTGGTACACAAAGGGTTTGAGGATAACTTCGGTCACAACACAAATTCTGGAGTAATAAAAGAGGTTAATCTGCCTAAGTCATACATGGTACAGCTTTTTAGTAAGATGAGTAGTACATAGAAATATAAATTATGTGCTGTATGACAAATCTTTGTTGTCATTGCGATTCCATCACTGGCCTAGATAATATAATGTTGGTCTATTAAGGCTGGCTTTTCCCTTTGATATTAGTGGTATGAAACATGGAAATCAAAATTCAACCTTTGGAGTACAGGTTATTGTATATAAGTTCAGGAGGTGTGCTCCTTTTGTAAGCCTTAAATATTAAGCTGTGTAAATAGAATGGAAGAAAATACATTTTTTTTTTTAAAACATCCTTTTTAAATCTGAAAAATTACTTTTGGTGGGTTTTACATGTATTTATATTGACCTTTACATTTAAGATTTTGCTAGAGCTCAGGAATGTTGTCTAATAGTAAATGGCAGAATTGCCATTTTAATTTAAGAAAATTATGGTATTATGGTAGACGAAAAAATTATAATTTATTATGATTAAGCTAAATGTCATTGACTCTGATACTTCAAAATAGTAACGATATATCATAAGTAAGTGTCATGTACTTGTGTAGTTTATGTTAAACTCATCATTAATGAATACTTAAGTAAAACATTTTGGTAGCACCATGTTGTATTCTTTTGGGATCTTTCAAGTAATACATTGTATTACTAAATTGTATCTTCATATTTCCAGTAATGCTGAACCTGTCATGGTTGAATCAGCAGACAAGCAGATGATTGTATGCTACCACCCAACTGAAGACTTTCCATATGAACATTCAAAGGTAAGACCCATGAATATGTCAATAACTCGATGTGTGTCATTCTATTCGTGACTTTTACAGCTCAATAAACACTTAAACTTACATAACAAGAACATTATACAAATACACACTAGACAGTCATGTATATTGTCTAGTCAGAAAGAGAGAGAGAGAGAAAGAGAGAGAGAGAGAGAGAGAGAGAGAGAGAGAGAGAGAGAGAGAGAGAGAAAGACATATAGAAGACAGCCACCAAGAGTAAATGCATGACTGACTTGTCTGGGGTAATTGCAAATCTCCCATCTCTGTGGAGCACTGGGAATAGTGAAAATGAGTATTACAACCATGGAGCTGTCCTGAGACAGTGTGTGCAGAACAGCAGAAATATTGCAATTGGTTTGATGCAGAAAGGTGCGTGAATATTGTCACGGTCCGTGAGTCCTCTTTATCCCCTGTCTGTAATTAGTAACCATTCTCCCAAACACCTCCTCTTTCTTCTACATGACTCTCTTTTTCTTCCTCTTCCTGAGATAACATTGCGAATAACTCAGCATTCACATTGAACAAGTTCTTGGACATTTAATAGTGACATCATCACTGACCTATACTTTCTACATAAATCCCTACTCTCTATTCTGAAATACATTAAACTGAGTCTGACATCTTCTACGTCACAGTTCTGGTCAAGCTTGGCCTTGGTTGGGGAGTACAGTTTATGACCATTTTTCTGTTCTACATGTACCAATATTCTTCTGGCCTCCCAACTCTATTGGGGTTGACATTTATGATTTGTTATGGGGGAATGACCAAGGACCTCTTCCAGAGATGTAATTCTTGTTTCTTTGGAAAAGATATGATTTTGGAAAGTTCTTGTTTGAAGTTTAATAAAGTAACAGGCTTCAGTGGAAAGACTGACGTCACTACAATTGAGTCCTTTCTGCTTAAAACTCTGATGCTACCACAGGAATGTAATTACTTCCTTTGTACTTAAGAATAACATCTCTCATAGCATATATTTCCTGTGAGTAGAGTTGTAAAGGTACACCGGCATGTTTGAATAGAGTCAGTCTAGCTCTGAGTTTAGGGAGAGGAGTCTAGTTTGGAGTTTGAATTGGACAACACGTACAGTTAGTAAGAGTTGGAGTTCAACTCTGTGCTATAATGTTACGCTATGTTACGCCATCAAAATGACTGCTGGAGAAGTGCCAATAAACTGCTGTTGAAACCACAACTACAGGAGTCTACTGGTGTATCATGCAAAAGACTTGGTCTCAACTATAAAGTCGTAATAATATCTCTAGTCTCTTTCATAACATTTTCATCAGAGGCCCAGACTCACTTTTATATCACGCCATCAAGCTAGGATCCAAAATACTGTGGACTACAGCCGTTAGTGCCCAAGCAATACATGTAATAGCGATAATTATCATATAACCATCATTGATATTTAGCTCACCTATTTGTGTTGCTTCTAACTTTTGCCACTGCCTACCTCCTTCTCATTTATCAAATGACGCATTTTTCATGGGGTGTTGCAAATTTTGTTAAAGTATGAGTATGTACACTATATATTTCAATATGTACATAATAATTATGTACTAATACATGTCTGTTGAAGTTGAGAACCATTAACCATATTATCACTATATTGATTGATTGATTTGTTTATTTCTGTAATGTTTTTCTTTTGTTATCCTTTATGATAGTAAAGTTGCATTTATTTCTCTTTATCTCTTCAGCCTATACCAAGACCAGACCCTTCACAACCTAAGGTATGGATTGTCTCTGTTTGGAAATGGAAATACAGTAAATGAAATTGTCCTTAATGTGGGTTAATCATATTTCATTGTTGTAATGAAGTTACTGATAGGGATGCTGCCAAAAGAAACTTAATACATAACTTAAACTTGAGTAGATGATAAAGTTAAAACTGTCAAAATTTGTGTGTATAAGATAATGTCAAATAGGTGGAGTTGCATTACATGAAGCAACCATTAATCTACCTGTACTGATTGCCTCCAAAATAATGCTAGTATCACATCATCTTTGAGCACAGTTCACCTCCCATCAATCCCCTTTGGATGCAGACTCTCTTTATGAGCTATTCTTAAAGGTGATATTCATAGGAAATAAAATCAAATAAATATGGTTTATTTTATAATTGAATGAGTTATTAAAGCAATTTATGCACCTAACATGCCATGAAAGTGTTCAGTTATGTGTTTAATGAAAGTCAAATTTCACTAAATTGACTCTCTTCCTGACCTACGAAATTGCCTTAGGGAAAGGGACGTTGTGTGTATGTCACAGCCAGGATATGCTTCACAATGACCATTGTGTATCACACCTGTTAATCCACTAGCAACTGCCATCACAGTTTCATTAACAATGCATGATGCTTCTGAAGTTCTGGCGGAAAAGAAGCTGTGGATTGGCATGTGTGATGCACAATAATGCCTCCCGTTTCTTACGTCAGACCTAAAGGCCGTTTCGGATGACAGTAGGTCAAATTTGTCCCCGAGAATACGGTGATTGTTTTCACCCTAATTTCGCTTTTTGGAAAGTGATATATTGTTTGAATGTCATCCGAGCTCATTGTATGGCTTATTAGCTTTCTGTAGATGAATATCTTCATATTTTTGGATATTCTATGAATATCATCTTTAACAGTATTTTTTTTATTTTATCCTAATACATGTATAATTTTCCAAAAATGTTCACATATACGAGAGCAATTTTTTTTACAGTTAAAGCAAGTTTTATTCTCTATCGTTCCCAGATGAGGTTATAAAATTTCAGTCATTTACAATGATGTCCTTCATACCTATTGCGTTGCAGGAGGGAGTGGAAGGGGTGTTGCGGATGAAGTTCAAGTCTCGGAGTTGGGAGCAGGATCGAGAGGGACCCTCTGTTGAAGAGCTGAGTGAGATGTTCTATACCACCAAGCATAGGTGGTACCCCTTGTAAGTTCTTGTGCTTTTAAGTTGTTCCTCTTTACATATGGATAAATTTAGTTGTGATCACATTAAACTAGTGTGTCAGTTTGGCCTGGTAAGGCCAAGAAGAACTAAATGCTTGTGAAACTATGGCATAATTCTTTTTATCGCATATCTGTCAAACTTGTAATTCATATGTTTTTGGGTTGTCCGTCCGTCTGTACATAAGTCATTCGTCCAGAATCCGTTTAGGCAATATCTTGAGAACCGTTCACCAGATTTGCTTCAAACTTGGTGCATGTGTGTATTGCATGAAACCAATGAAGTGTGTAAATTAAGGGTCAAATCTGATTGAGGTCAAAGGTCAAAGTTCAATGAAATTTGTGAAAATTTGCCCCAAATTGACCATTTTCACAATAAATCCAAATCCAAGAATGCAATTCGCATTAAACATGGTACAGAGATGGATCACTACTTGGGGATAGACTGGTGACTGGGTAAAACTCCTGAGAGTTCAAAGTTCAAATTTTAATGAACTTTGCCAAAATAAGCTAAAAAGTGCTCCAAATGTGAAAAGTTTCAAAATAACCAAACATGGCGCAAAGATGAACCACTACTTGGGGGTAGACTGTTGACATTTTTTGGTGAAATTTCTCAATGGTCAGAGATCAAAGTTCAATGAAATTTGCCAACATTGGCTAAAAATTGTCCCCAAGTTTATATTTTTCATATTTAATCCAAATCTAATGATTAAATTCAAACCAAACAAAGTACAGAAATGTATCACTTCATGGAGGTAGACTGGTAAAGTTTGGGTAAATGTCCTGAAAGGTCAAAGGTCAATTAATTTCACCTAAGATTGGCTAATTTTAAGGATTGGATTTAGACAGACTGGTTAGATTGGAAGTCAAAGAATTAAGATGTCAAAGGTCAATGAACATTGCCAAACTAGGCTAAACATGGAAAAACATGTTTTATTTTCATTTCACATAGGAATTCGAGGGTACGTTGCCCACCAAACATACACATTTTCTGAGTATAAATCTAAATAGAGCTAGCAAAGAGGTGGAGGCATATTTATTGACTGCGTGGCAGTCAAATTGCTCTAGTTTATCAACTGGAACACCTCTTTTACTAAGAAAATTTGTCATTCTTATTACTAGTATATTTCCCCCAACTTTCTTGATGATATCTACAATGGAAAAGGGAACTCCATTCCAGATGAATCAATAGATTGAAGGTACATTGTAGCATGCAATGCATTGTGAGCAACAGAACTACAGAAAATATTGATAACTTTTCTGTATTGTAATGAACTCTCCAACACAGCTTTGGGTATATGCATGTGTAGGTCTGTACCAGTATTCATCTTGTGTTCCCTGTTCTGCAATAAATGTACATGTATGTGATCAGTACATAAGTGCTCATGTTGCTGTTACTGCTGCTGCTGCTATGCATACAAATAAACTGTTTATATTCTTCTGTTTTGTCTCTCTTCCACGACTACAGAGGAATCAGAAAGAGAGGTCTTGCTAACCCGAACCCACCCCGCGACAGGCCTGTTTTCTGATTCCACTCTCCAGCATTGCATCAGGCAATCACACATGTCTGTCTTGAGTCAGGGGAAGACCTGTGAAGATTTATAGACTGGCACAGTATCATGACACGAGTTATGACATGATGTGATAACGAGGAGGATTCTCGTAGCACAAAGAAGCCGGACTCTACAGATATGGGTTCAACTTACCTCTGTATGTCCTGTGTGTGTATTTTTTTTTGTACCATGCAAACAAGTCCCATAGGGTGGTATTTTATCTTGTACACGAAGGGTTAAAGGGAGCTTATGTTCAGCACTCATATGGAATGCAGATTACGCGCTGTATGGATTGACAAGCACGGTGACATGTGATGTCAGAGGATCAAAACACCAGTGCATGCTACCTGGAAATGTTTGTAACGCTTGTAGGCAGTCTGACTCTGATCAGACGGTAATGCTGCACAGACCACACACTCTAGCACCACCCAGGAATGGAAACAAAATGAATTACTTAATATGATTTGTGTGATTTGCATTTCGCAAACATTTCTCAATGCATGTGCAAATAAACAGTTTGTTCTAATTGGTGTTGAAGATACTGTCCCAGGACTGGAAGGATCCTTAACATGCACAATTAGTTAGTTGAAACAAAATCCTCATTTGCAATTCTATCTGTGGAAAAAAATCCAGGGAATTATTTATGCTGATATACAGGGAAATTATGTTTTAAAAATTTGAAAAATGGTATGATGATGGAACCCGCTGCCATCGACAACTGCAAACCAGTCTTTGCTTTTGTTATGTGTGATTTTCAAGATTTTTAGGCAATTAGTTCTCATGATCCTGAAATCAAACTAGCATGGAATCAATGGATCCCATCATTTGACCCCTCACATTGTTTTTATTTCTAATGTATAGATGTTGATGAAGAATATTAAAGTGTTAAACCCCAAAGTCTTTATTCTTCAATGCTCTATTCTCGTCTATTTGTGTGTGTGTGTGTGTGTGTGTGTGTGTGTGTGTGTGTGTGTGTGCGTGTGTGTGTGTGTATGTGTGTGCGTGTGTGTGTATGTGTGTGCGTGTGTGTGCGTGTGTGTGTGTGTGCGTGTGTGTGTATGTGTGTGTATGTGTATGTGTGCGTGTGTGTTTGTAAGCTCATATATATGTACGTTGAGTTTATATTGGGTATCAAATTATAACAGTACATGTATAGGATTATATGAATGCACTTTTGATGACTGCATGAGGGAGAGATGTGCTTGTCTGTGTACGTGTTTGTGTGAGTGCCTTTGCGAGTGTCTCTGTGTGTACATACCTGAGTGTGTGCAATTCTGTCACAGGGGAAAAGGGGTGGAGGGGGGGGGGGATATGTGGTTACTCGGCAATGAACGGTGCTGTGCATTATATCCTCAGAAAAAAAATTCAACGTTCTCTGGGGATTAATCAGCGCCCCCCCCCCCCCCCTCCTGACCTGTATATACTACATCATTTTGTGAAAGGATGTTGAAATGAATCCTCGCCAATTATTGTTATCCCTGGTGCGAGTTTGGCGCGAGGAGGCGTTATGCCGGAGAAACCACTGAACTAAAAGGTTATTTTTAATTCAGCAGGTGAAACATGCAGAGCCATCTATACACAAGAGTTTTGTCAACTCGGTTTGAATAGGTAATATGTCGACTGTTGCTTTGTTGGGCAAGCAGATAATAAAATACCTATTGGAAACCGAGTTGATTAAACCATGTGTATAGATGGCTCTGGAAACGAAGTCCTGTTCGTCTGGTTACAGATTTGCGCCTCCCCAAAACTTCATAAAAAATGCGTTTTTGCTTATTTGTTTTTCTTGCTCGTGTTGAAATATAATCAAATCCAAAATTCCACAGCAATCAAACAGGTGATCGTTCGGTTTTGGGGTGATATTTATTCATTTGGTCGAAAAATAGATTGATAAATGTTATGGTAGGTAGAACGTTTGACTGAATTAATGAACCGACGTTTTCGCGTACAGATATTTTTGTGTGTGACAACGTCTTATAGCTTTATCGCGAGTTATTCGTTTCGACTAGGTAGCTTCAATAGCATGCCCATTGCCCAATAGCACTTCGCGCCCACTGCTTACTATACTAATTTGCATACGGCATGATTTGGAGAAAAATATCCGGTGCTTTGTGATACTTTTCAAGTAGTTAATAAAGTACTATATCCTTATTATTATTTTTCATCAAATCTTGGTGGAGGACGCTCAGGCCCCATTTTTTTTTTCTTCTCGTGTCCGTGATCTGTATGGCATTTCGTGAAAGTTGTCAGCACTGACTAAATAGTCGGTGCTGACAATTTCAGTGAAATCCTCGGTCTTGATTGGCTGAGAGGCACTAGCCTCTGACTGTTACTACGGTAACTGTCGGAGAAAGACACCTTGTCAGTGCTGACAACTTTCATGAAATGCCATACAGATCACGGACACGAGAAGAAAAAAAAATGGGGCCTGAGCGTCCTCCACCAAGATTTGATGAAATATAATAATAAGGATATAGGACTTTATTAACAACTGCAATTGTGTATTGCATGAAATCAATGAAGTGTGTAAAATGGGGGTCAAATCTGATCGAGGTCAAAGGTCAAAGGTCAATGAACTTTGTGAAAATTTGCCCCAAATTGACCATTTTCACAAGGAATCCAAATCCAAGAATGCAATTCTCATTAAACATGGTACAAAGATGGATCACAACTTATGGGTAGACTGGTGACATTCTGGTAAAATTCCTGAAAGGTCAGAAGTCAAAGGCCAATGAACTTTGTAAAAATTTGCCTCAAATTGAACATTTTCACAATAAATCCAAATCCAAGAATGCAATTCGCATTAAACATGGTACAGAGATGGATCACTTCATGGGGATAGACTGGTGACTGGGTAAAACTCCTGAGGGTTCAAAATTCAAAGGTTAATGAACTTTGCCAAAAACTAGCTAAAATTTTTTCCAAATGTAATATTTTTCAAAATAAATCCAAATCCAATGGTGCAATACCAACCAAACATGGTGTAAAGATGAACTGTTGACATTTTTGCTGAAATTTCTCAAAGGTCAGAGATCAAAGTTCAATGAAATTTGCCAAAATTGGCTAAAAATTGCCCCAAGTTGATATTTTTCACATTTAATCCAAATCTAATGATTAAATTCAAACGAAACAAAATGTATCACTTCACCCCAAGTTGATATTTTTCACATTTAATCCAAATCTAATGATTAAATTCAAACCAAACAAAATGTATCACTTCATGACTGGTAAAGTTTGGGTAAAATTCCTGAAAGGTTAAAGGTCAGTTAATTTCACCGAAGATTGGCTAATTTAAAGGATTGGATTTAGACAGACTGGTTAGATTGGAAGTTAAAGAATTAAGATGTCAAAGGTCAATGAACATTGCCAAACTTGGCTAAACATGGAAAAACATGTTTTATTTTCATTTCACATAGGAATTTGAGGGTACATTGCCCACCAAACATACACATTTTCTGAGAATAAATAGAGCTAGCAAAGAGGCGGAGGCATATTAATCGACTGAGTGGCAGTCAAATTGCTCTAGTTTATCAACTGGAACACCTATTTTACTAAGAAAATTTGTCATTCTTATTACTAGTGTATTTCCCCCAACTTTCTTGATGATATGTTCAATGGAAAAGGGAACTCCATTCCAGATGAATCGATAGATTGAAGGTGGTATGCAACGCATTGTGAGCAACAGAACTACAGAAAATATTGATAACTTTTTTGTATTGTAATGAACTCTCCAACACGGCTATGAGTATAATCATGTGTGGATCTGTACCAGTATTCATCTTGTGTTCCCTGTTCTGCAATAAATGTACATGTATGTGATCAGTACATAAGTGCTTATGTTGCTGCTACTGCTGTTGCTGCTATGCAGACAAATAAACTGTTTATGTTCTTCTGTTTTGTCTCTCTCCACGACTACAGAGGAATCAGAAAGAGAGGTCTTGCTAACCCGAATCCACCCCGCGACAGGCCTGTTTTCTGATTCCACTCTCCAGCATTGCACCACACACTCTAGCATCACCCAGGAATGGAAACAAAATGAATCACTTAATATGATTTGTGTGATTTGCATTTTGCAAACATTTCTCGATGAATATGCAAATAAACAGTTTGTTCTAATTGAGTTGAAGATACTGTCCTTGGACTGGAAGGATCCTTAACATGTACAATTAGTTGAAATAAAATTCTCATTTGCAATTCTATCTGTGAAAAAAATCCAGGGAATTATTTATGCTGATATACAGGGAAATTATGTTTCTAAAATTTGAAAAATGGTATGATGATGGAACCCGCTGCCATGGACAACCGCAAACCATTCTTGGCTTTTGTTATGTGTGATTTTCAAGATTTGCAGGCAATTAGTTCTCATGATCCTGAAATCAAACTAGCATGAGATCAATGGATCACATCATTTGACCCCTCACATTGTTTTTATTTCTAATATAGATGTTGATGAAGAATATTAAAGCGTTTAACCCCAAAGTCTTTCTTCTTCAATGCTCTATTCTAGTCTATTTGTGTGTGTGTGTGTGTGTGTGTGTGTGTGTGTGTGTATGTGTGTGTGTGTGTGTGTGTGTGTGTATGTGTGTGTGTGCGTGTGTGTGTGTGTATGTGTGTGCGTGTGTGTGCGTGTGTGTGTGTGTGTGTGTGTTTGTAAGCTCATATTTATGTACGTTGAGTGTGTATTGGGTATCAAATTATAACAGTACATGTATTGGATTATGTAAATGCACTTTTGATGACTGTATGACAGAGAGATGTGCTTGTCTGTGTACGTGTTCGTGTGAGTGCCTTTGCGAGTGTCTCTGTGTGTACATACCTGAGTGTGTGCAATTCTGTCACAGGGGAAAAGGGGTGGAGGGGGGGGGATATGTGGTTACTCGGCAATGAAGGGTGATGTGCATTTTATCCTCAGAAAAAAATTCAACGTTCTCTGGGGATTAATCAGCGTTTGACTGAATTTATGAACCGACATTTTAGCGTACAGATATTTTTGTGTGTGACAACATCTTAAGCTTTATCGCGAGTTATTCTTTTCGCCTAGGTAGCTTCAATACATTGCCCAATTGGCCAATTTGCACGTTTTGTTGTTGTTTTTTTTTTGCCTTTTCGGACGGATTTATCACTTTGACATTCATACATTGTTATGTAAAGGATTTCCAGTCTTTGTCGCCGCGGGAATGCCCTCGCGCCAAAGTACAGGCAGCTAGCATCAGCGGCAAAAAGCTTTTATGTGAACAAACCTTGTTATACGGTTTCTTTCAAAAAAATAGTTAACTCATGACGTACTTTACGTACTTCGACGTCACAATCTCATGCGCTCATGCATTAACGCACTACGCAGGCGCGTATGTAGAGAGAGGTTGGCAACCCACGGATGGTGTGTTTACGTCTTCACTTCTGTAGAAGCTATCGCTAAATCAAGACTGATTCAGTGACCTTTCAATATTTTGATATATTATCGGAATTTGAAAATATGGGAAATCTTCTTTCACGGTGTTGTGGTCATCGCCATGACGATGAACATGAGCATCATTATGAAAAGGCAGTCGAGGATAACATCGACGTAGCTGCCTTGTCATTTGGATATGAGATGGAAGACGATGTCGTTGGGACATCGGGCGAGAAATCGGATCTCGGACAGCACACAACATCAAACGCAGACGGTATCTTTTTCTTGATTTTTCTTTTATCATGATTGTTGTTCATCAATGTCCCAGGTTTAGGCCCCCAAATATTTTGTTGGATGTTATGTTTGGTTAGATTTTACTTGATAAATCGGGATGAAGAGGAAAAAGACAAAGAGATAGACGAGAGAGAGAGAGAGAGAGAGAGAGAGAGAGAGAGGGGGGGAGATAAGGGATGTTAACAAAATATAGATAGTATTTCATCATGCGCCTTATATCAGAGAAAGAGACTAAAAGAAAGTATGTGTGTGTGTGTATGTGTGTGTGTGTTTGTGTGTGTGTGTGTGTGTGTGTGTGTGTATGTGTGTGTGTGTGTGTGTGTGTGTGTGTGTGTGTGTGTGTGTGTGTGTGTGTGGGTGGGTGGATGGGGGGGGGGGGGTGGAGGGCAACATATTTGAATTTTCATTATGCTCTCTCTCTAACAGTTCACGACAACGTTTTGGTGTCAGAAGAGCGCCAAGAAGAAGATGCGGCTGCAGCCAGAAAGATACAGGCGTGCAAGGTAACATTGACTTTACTTAACATCACCATACATAAGTGATTTGATCTTACTTGAATCAAGAGGTCATGTTTTGAAATAACTCAAAAAGGACCATGATATAATGATATAATATCATAAAATCGAAAATGTAGTTTTGCATTAAGTGTGACTTCATAATATTCATTATTGTCTCACCAAAACATAATTTCATTGAAATATACTAAGATTGTTCTGTACCACTGACACAGGACACAACTCGTCTCCTGCTTAATGAACTCAAAGTAGCCAGAGAGAGGCTGTTCGATGCATACATCGGTCTGGAGGCTCGATGTATCGCCTCAGCACTCCTCGGTGATGACCAGCCAGCTGCTATAGATAACAGGGATGACACCGCGGCGGACGCTGATTGCGACTGGCTGACTGGGGGAGGCGAGGGGGACATGGCGTGGCTCTTGGTAGGAGACGATGAGCGGCAGTGGAAGGAGGAGATGGTGGACGACAACGTGGACGATAGTGTGACGCAATTTATCTCGTGGTTGATGAGCGAGGTCCATGATCGTGTGGAGATAGCCGACATCGTGCAGCCCGGTCGAGTCCTTCACCAATCCCACGGCTTCCCAGCGTTTCGGGGAACTCCCGGGATGACGTGGGACGAAGCAGTCAATAGGATTACAGAGGAAGAGAACAAGAGGGCCAAACAGAGGAGCGAAGACTCTGAAGGAAAGGGGATCTGGAGACTCGCCATCAGGCAATCGTGGAACTACAAAATGGTTGACCAACTCAATTTTGAGGATGAGGCCAAAGAATGGTTGGAGGAGGTAAATTGAAAATACTTGTTCACTCTATTCTTTCCTTACTTAATGCCATAAAGGGGTTGGATGATAAAAGAAAATAACCGCATAATGCGAAACTCTTATTTATGTCATTCATCTTTATACATTACTAATCAATCATTACCTAACACACAGGATTTTATTTTCTGAGCTAAACTGTCATCCATAAACTATGTAGGTCCAATAACTACGCAAGTTGAACCTACATTTTGTTACAAAACTTGGAAATTGTGTATTCATGGTAACAGTTTTGGATAAAGAAATTATGAATTAACGCAATATAATTTCAAAATCTTGTAAGAGATTAGTAAACCACTTTTAAGATTGTTAATACAAATGTAATTGGTTATTTTGTCTAAACGATTCTTGTATTCATTATAAAAAAAAAAACGTTCGACATGAGACAACCACAACATGGTGTTTTTTTTTCATTTTTGGTAGTCTTGACTCTTATCATTTCAGTTTACATAATTCATTTTCTTTAAACAGGGTATTCAGGGCTCTCCTCGCCATTCTCACTAAGTGACTCTCATGTCTGAGGGCAACGTCCAGCCCACCGTGTAGGGTGACATCACACAAGCCTAAAGAACACGCTGATTATGGGAAAACCCCGATGAGGCGGACGATGCTACACCAAGGAGTTAAACGCTGTTGGCCATACGAACGAAGAAGACGGGCGACTCGGATGCAGTGTTCAGCTCTGGAATGTGATCATGCTGCGTGATGTGGCTACTCACGAATTGAGGTATAAGGTATAGCATTATAAGCTGTAGATGTATGGGAGAGAGTGAGTATAGAGAGAACTGATTTGCATGCTGGAGAGAGCGGAAAGAGAGGGAGAGAGAGAGAGAGAGAGAGAGGGAGGGAGAGAGAGATAGAGAGAGAGGAAGGGTAGGGCGCAGGGGGGAGAGGCTGGGGGAGGGGGGGGGGGAGGAGGTGGATAGGAAGAGATATGGGGGGGGGGGAAGGGTCGACGTTTGTGCATTGGTCTATCAGTGACAACTTATGATTTTTATTATAATTTTGTCGAATTTGAAAAAAGTAGTACTTAATTTTCAGCAACGTAATTAATTTTGAAGTGATTCCTTCTTGATTTCCTAAAATCGAACTAGAATAAAACATTGTAGTCATGCAAGAATGGCATTCCGTATTGATTACGCGTCCAGTGGTTGCCCCTGGGCTATTATTTTAACTACGTGCTCCTTTTTTAAGTCGTTAACCCCCCCCCCCCCCCCCTCTCTCTCTCTCTCTTCAAGGCAGAACAATGAAATGCAAATACAAAGTGCGCTAAGACTGTGACATACATTACGAAGAAGAAATTTATATGAAAAACGCCTGAGCATTTCCTAATTCAAGTTTGTAGGCCTACCATGTCCTTCATTTCGATATAGGCTAACTAGGCCTAGCCTACATAATGAAGACCTTCGTAATGTATGTTCCTATCCAATTAATATTCTTAAAGGATGAGTAATCTAATTTTAAAGTCAAATGCCATCTAATTATTTTGTTCCTTCCCTGTTAAATACGGGCGCCGAGTCGAAATGAAAACTTAGGGAAAAATGGGTGTGTAGAAACTAGGTACATTTCGCAAGTGAACAAAATCAACATGTGAAAGGAAATATTGATTTCTTTTTTTCACCCAGATAAAAAATACCTCTCAGAATGCAGTTCAATGCAGTTTTTTTTTTTTTTTTTTTTTTATCTAGCTATCCACCAAATCAACAACTTAACGCCCTCGGGCTATTTTAGCACACATAGAACTCATTACAGACATCGATTTTTCTCAATTTCAGTGTCTTACGAGCGCTGCGAAGCAAAGCGCTGCTTGTCTAGTGTACTAGTACGTAGAGGTCGGTGTTTCGTTTCTTAGTTAGTCTTTGTCAAAGATTATCAAAATATGGAGTTTCATGATCATACCAATACATGACATCAAACTGATATATGAGAATAGTATTTCGATTGAAAAATATAAAAAATATTTTTTTTCTATATTGTGTATGATTAATGTAAATATTGATTACTTAAGACCGTTAAAAGTAGTACCATATAAGAAAAGCGTCTGATAAAATTAGACTAGCGTATAAACAATTCGCTAGGCAACAGAAAAATGGCGACTTCCACAAGGGAATTTTGTGAACAGGAAGTTAGATCGTAAACTGCATTCGCGGCGTGAATATCTTCAATTCAGCAACACCTCTGTCAAATACATCATGTAGTCCAGATAGCTGAGCTGTCTTGGTCAAATTTACAGGTAACATAGCAGTTGGAAATTATTTTATTCGGTCTTTGCTCGCTCCAGTTCAAAGTAAAAAATATGTGCCGAACGCGAGCGAACGTCTGTTCGTTCGTGATGGTAGCGCTGCGGCTCCGGGCTTCTCTGCGACCGAGACCAAACATCCTGCTGCTGGCACTGGCAGTATACAGCTGTGTCTGCTGATAATCCCGAATTGTAGATCGAATTTCTCAGTTATTCATTCAACTACTACAAGTAAATATCTAAGTTTACTGTCTCATTTGGGGAATGTATGTGATGGGGGAACCATTCTCGCCGCACGGTATGATTTGAGAAGAAAACAAATAGTCTAGACCCTAATGAAATGCATTTTATTTCTGCTCAGTATGATGCGGGTGCCTCAAACCGGCCCCCTTGTTTTCTTTTGAATATTTTCATTCCAAGATAACCAAATAAAATTCTAAAATTTCACACACAAATCAGCAAAAAAGTCTTAAAAAACTATTTTTGGATTGAAGAGTAATGATAAATGAGAAATTGCGCTTCGAATATCGCTCGACATCGCACATTCACATCACTGAACCTTGAAACCGGCCCCTACCGAAAATGTGCGATATCTCCATCAATCCTACGAGTACAGAGCCGACATTTCACCAGTGTTGTGTTTCGATCATGCTCGTGCCAGTGCAGTGAAAAATTGACGGGCAGGTTTCGGCGATCGGCGAGAAAATCACGGAAGGATGCAAGTTGAAAAACAGATGTTTCAAACGAAAATGTCAATTTTCAAATATGTGCACATTTTGTCTAATATTGCTTCCGAAAATACTGCATTTTGTTTACTAATGCGTAAGTACACAATAAATCACGCATCCAACCTTCGATAACGCGCACTGAGCAGAAACACGCGGGGGCCGGTTTTAAGGGGAGGGGCCGGTTTGTGGACCACTCACTAGTCTATACGCGTTATCGAAGGTTGGATGCACAATTTATAGTGTATTTACGCATTAGTAAACAAAATGCAGGATTTTCAGAAGCAAAATTAGACAGAATGTTAAAATTGCACATTTACGTTTGAAACATCTCTGTTTTTCAACTTGCGTTCGTACTTCCGTGATTTTCTCGTCGATCGTCGAAACTTTCCTGTCCATTTTTCACTGCACTGGAACGAGCATGATCGAGACACAATACTGGTGAAACGTCGGCACTGTCCTCGTCAGATTGACGGAGATATCACAGATTCTCGGTAGGGGCCAGTTTCAAGTTTCAGTGATGTGAATGTGCAACGATTTATCGAGCGATATTCGAAGCGCAATTTCTCCGAAATTTTATCATTAATCTTCAATTCAAAAATAGTTTTTTTAAGAGCATTATTTTGCTGATTTGTGTGTGAAATTTTAGAATTTTATTTGTTTATCTTGGTATGAAAATATTCAAAAGAAAACAAGGGGGCCGGTTTGAGGCACCGGCATCATATTTACTCAAATGGCTGGTATGTGCTTGAAAGTACGAGGTAGTTTTCAAACGTTTTGACAGCCGTTGTCGACCATAAGTGGGCAGTGAACTTACTGCGCAAAATTAGGTCACACATGTAAGTGGATGACGGAGTCGGTAAGCATTACAAATTTCTCAAAATTACATTGATTTTAATCTGAAATTTGAATTCCAGGCCATGAAATGTGATTATATTGAACATTATGTGTAATAATCTAGGTGTCTTGGAATTGTCAAGAAAAACAAAATGTGCGCAAAATATGGTCACACCATCATACACTAAATCACACTTAATTTGAGGCTATGTACGTTCAAAATTAAAATGCTACAACATTTTGAGAAAATACTTTCCAAAATAACTATTTTTCAGGCCAAAACTATCAGCCTGTTAATATTCATTGCCCAAAATGTGTGTCTCCTTAAAGGCCACAGCACTGACGTGTTATGGGCTTTTCTTGATCGATTATGTGTTTGATTTTACGGTGATTTATAGATTGGGGGGAAAAAAGAAAGAGAAGAAATTTGTAGTTTGATTGTTCATGTGATTTATGTTTGAAGTGGACTCTTACTAGAAGAATTCTGTTTTCTGTGAGGCTACTCTGAATGTTAAATGGAACTAGGTCTGAAAAAAGGGGACTGCCATAATAAGAGTGTCTTCATTTCAATTATATTTTCATGGACTGCACATGATGTAGATGGCACACCACAATCAAACTGACTACTCCGGTCGGCGACCGAAGCGGTCTAGGAATTTTGGAGAAAACAGACTTTTTGTTGCTCATATACTGTAATTTTTTGGAGCTTAAAATTTCAAAAGACAATGATTTGATGAAACTTGTGTTTTCTTACTTGCAATTGCGTAGCTTGACCGAAACTGTGTTGTCGACAGTGATTATGTAGTCTCACGTGTGATACGCCTATCGTTGCGTTCTAATACCGGTATGCATTTTTGCCAGTGTGTCGATTAAGGAGACCGCGGTGAGAATGGGCCACTAACCATACTAGTAGTAGAGATGTGGTGCAGGTTCAAATAAAAAAGGTAACTTTTTGTAATTTTTGGGATACAAACTTGCTCTAAAACCACATATTAACTTACACTAACCCTAACCCTATTCTGGTCTGGTCTAGTATAAAGATACATCTGTCATAATGTTCATATTGAACGATAATAGGTTTCTTCAACAATTAAGATTAGGTCTAGATCTACACTACAGACACAGTAATTAGCTTTCCTACTCTCTAACTTTAAGTTTGTTAGTTTTGAGTGGCCCACACAGTTACTATAGCGCTTATACTCTCTAACTTAAAGTTTGTTAATTTGGGGTGGCCCACACATTCGCCCCAATGTTTTTGCATCTATAGAAATATCTCAGTCTTTGTAGCTTTGTAGCTGTCTTTGTATCTCTGTCTTTGTTCATACTTTTATACTCATATAGGACAGTGTACCCTATTACCGATCAGTCAAGCTGCAGTCAACGTACCGATCGGTAATAGGGGCCTTGGCTATAATGTTATTTTCCTGTCATTTTGTAGAAGGGTTCTTATGTTGTTTTCATACTGCTCTGAAAGAACATGATTAAGATGCAATGCTTCAAGGCAAGGAGATTTTGCATTGTGTTGGACTGTTTATAGAAAATGTACGGTCATTACCGTGGTACAAAAGTTTCCCCTGAGACAGACATACAATGTTGAGTCAAATCCTTCACATTTCTGCAAGTAAGTGCCACAAATATTGTCTTGTACATGTTAATGGCAAATAAGATATTATAAACAATGCTTAAAAAATAGTTATTAAAAAAAAACAAGCAGAGATTGGTATGTTTTTTAAGGACAGGGTATACCTGGATGGTGTTTCATGAACGTTGTCAGCACTGACCAAATGGTCAGTGCTGACAACTTCAGTGAACTCCTCGGTTTTGATTGGCTGAGAAGCACTAGCCTCAGACTGTTACTATGGTAACTGTCGGAAAAAGACAGCTTGTCAGACGAAAACTGTTCATGAAACGTCCTTCTGGTTCCCATTTCTGAGTAGGAATTTTTTGTTTTATAATTGGGAGTTTAATGTACCAGTACACAGAGTTGTATGATTACATGTTATATTGGCAATGCATAATTAACCTTCTTTCATTCCATTGCTTTCTTCACTTTAATGATGCAGCTGTCGAAGCTTCCATTACTGACGGCTTCTTATGCGTAGAGGGTGACAAACAGGGCCATCAAGATGTTTGGTCCCACCTTTGACATCCCCAGCCCGTATTTCTTCAACCAAAAGCAGTTGATCCAGCGGCCAAAGCGCAAGCGAAAGCAGCCCCAAGAGCTCCCCCGCAGCCTGCGCTTCGCCAATCTCAACCCGCGTCTCGCCGCCTTCCTCAGCAGCCAGGAACGACAGAAGAAGAAGCAGGAGGCAGAGAGCAATGAGAGCTTTTTCCCCGCCGATCAGAACACCCTCTTCCAGTTCTCGGAGGACGCGGGCAACAGCTTCTTCGCTCTGCAGAACACTGAGCTCTACCGGCAGATCTTCAGGAACAGCTTTGATAACTTGACTCTAGATGGGGAGCAGACCCAGAGGCAATTGTACCAGGAGTCTGTTCAAGCGGCACCAACCCTCCTAGTCAAGCTGACCTCCATCTTGTATCTGTTCGAGGACCAGCCCTTGGATTTGCCGAGGGAGCTTGTCAACTCGCTCAAGTGCAATTACGAGGAGCTAATCGCAGAGGCGCAGTACACCAAGACAGAGTGGCAATGTATGGAGAACCTGCCAGATGATGGAATGGGGGAGAAGGACGCAGATGAGATCTTGGACGATGACAAGGAGTGGCAGGATGGGGACGAGGGAGGAGACAGCAAGGAGAAAAAGAAAAAGAAGAAGAAGAAAGTGAGCTCAGAGGAGCAAACTCAAGGGACCGAAGGAGCAAGTGTTCCAAAATCTAGATTAGGTGAGTATACCATCAGAAAATGTAAGACTGACGACCGGGTTCTTGCTAATTTATTTTATAGCAGGTAACTCATTATTCACAGGCGGTTATTTCCCAAAAAGCAGCAGGGGTCTGGGAGCTGCGAAGCTCCCAGCAGGGTTCAGGGGCAGCGTAAAGAACAGAGTAGCACTTTGTTTTTTGCCCATCAGACATGAATCCCGCTATTATTCAGTTCCGTATAATGGTCAAAACGATGGTCGGGGGTTCATTTCTTACCCGTCAGACATGAATCCCGCTACTATTTAGTTCCGTATAATGTTAGAACGAACATCTGGGATTATTTTCTTACCCATCATACATGAATCCCGGTAATGATAGTTCCCTATAATGGTCAAATGATTTTTTTTTTATTATTATTATTATTTTTTTTTTATGAGGCCACAGCCGGTTACGATCGGCGTTACAGCCGGAAAAAAACGGTTACTGGCTAATAACAAGAACCCTGTGAAGATGAGTCAAATAAACTATAACAGATTTTATTTCACGTCACTACCAAAATATGGAAGATAGAAGATGGGAGCTTAAATTTACAACACTTTTACAGATACATGTAAGCAATTTAGGGGACTTATATTTAATTTGCTTGTTACATGGTTACTAATGTAGTCCTTTACTTAGTGAGCTTGAATTCAGCCAAAGAGTTGGAAACTTTCATAAGGCAGTGCTTCACAGTGTACTGTAAAATTATTCTCACACCGCAAACATTAAAACGTGCACACATTTTGCTGATTTATTAAATCAATTGCTCTATCCTGCACTGCACGCATGTATATTATGTT
The DNA here is from genome assembly GCA_963669155.1 of Arbacia lixula. Taxonomy (NCBI): domain Eukaryota; kingdom Metazoa; phylum Echinodermata; class Echinoidea; order Arbacioida; family Arbaciidae; genus Arbacia; species Arbacia lixula. The sequence goes on along the minus strand of OZ022576.1, from coordinate 12,982,517 downwards.
GCTGTTCACAACAAAACTACAAAACTTAAAAAAAAGGGGCGATCTATATGCGCTGTTAGCTAGCTAGCTAGTTGGAGCTGTCACAATATCCTTTGCATCTCCCCTCAGGAAAGGATCTTCCACCGGGCACGGCCAAGTCTGCTCCAGGGGGACGCTCGATGGGGAAACCTGGCCGAGATGCGGGGGGCAGGCTCTCTGTCTCCTCCAAGACCCCTGCAGGCGGTAAGAGGGCACAGACTGCAGACCTCAGCGGCGACAGCCAGGAAGGTAAGCTTCAGTTCAGTCAAACAATGAACCATCTTTGAGATTTGTGTTAAAAGCCTCTCATAATTTGTGTGTCGGCTTAGATTCATCATGGGATTATGATGATGATGATGATGATGATGATGATGATGATGATGATGATGATTATTATTCTTATTATTATTATTATTATTATTATTATTCTCATGAATTTTGTTTGCAGTGTGCAACAACAGTAAGATCTCACAATTTTCTATTTTCTGTCAGGATTTCAAAGAAGTTACAAATGTATTATATATGTGGTGTATATTGTATGTGCCTAAACATTATATTTCCCTCAATATTCCCTAACACGTATGATGTGAAAGCTTTGCCTGATGCTATGCTTGGCCTGAAGTCATTCTTACATGTACATACGCAAATAACATATCATGTATGATTAGCTGATCGAGTGGAAACAAAACTGAGTTGTTTTGATTCACAATTTATTAATAACGCTCACTAGGAATGAAATTCATACAGGATCTGTATTCCTAGTCATACAGTATTTCTTCTGTGACAAGTGCAGTTATTCTAATTTGTTTGTTGACATTTGGTCTTCAGCTTCTTATGTGGACCTAGTGAGAAATGTTGAAAAGCATACTTTTAAATCTCACTGCTGCTCATTATGTGAATGCAACTGCCAACAAGTTTGATTTTGTTCTATTTTATATTTTATACAAAGATAAAGTATGATTTAAAGGAATTTCAAATAAACAAATAAGATCAAAGAGTGAAATTGTTTCTTCGTGAAGTTCAAGATATATGTGTACTTTTTGAATTTGATATTGATGTTGATTTTTTTTTTCTTCACAAAATAAAATGTTTGCTCATAAATGTCTGTCTTTCTGTTGGAGTACATTTCTCTTTTTGCAAAGGCTGGTACACTGTGTCTATGCAGTTCTCCAACATGATATATTTTCCCCCTGTCTATGTCTGTGTATTACCTGTATCTTGGCTTGTGAAGTTGAGAGACGGTCATCTGTAATGTGTAAAGCGGATGACAAGCGCCGCTGGGCCAGTTACTTAAAGAGAGGTCGCAGGGGTGGGACGACCCTGCAGGAGTACTACACATCACTTCTGGGTAAAACCAAAAACAGGCTCTACATGCTGGACAGTATTTGTTTGAGTTTGGGGCCTGTCCCAGCTAGTAGATGCATTCTTTCATTGATTTTGAAACACATTTTACAGATGTTTCAAAATATTTCATTTATTGCTTACAGGTCTTTTATCTTAAATCTTATTTGTTTCATGCAGATTCCTTTTGTTTTTGCTGAATATGATGTTCATCCTGTTTCATTCAGTTCCATTTATTTTACAAATTCCTCATCTACCATTTCATTGATTTTGAAGGTTTTGATAAATTTGATTTGTTGCATATTTTTTATTTTAAATCTTATTTGTTTCTTGCCATGTTGCTGTTAAAAGTTGTATGCGTATTATATTCTGCTTCATTCATTTTCAGCTCTGTTTGTTTTTATGTGTGAGTTTTATACTTGTTTGTTTGTTCTGTGTTGATTTTCAATCTTCAATATGTTGCAGTTCACAGCAAGTACCCGAATGTTAGCATTCTGTTCAATTTGTTATCAGGGGAATGGGAGCAGCCTTTCTCTGCATATTACTAACCCCACTAATTAATATTCATAGTGTAGACTTGACATGTTATTTTGATTCCACAGCCATGGAGATGTAATTTTCCATTTTGAATTGTGCGCTGTGCTGTGTGTATATCCAAGCATGGATTCTGATAAATTTATGTTCAAATCTCCATCACACATTTTCTTGTAACAATGGAGAGTTGTCTGTTTGTGCTTGGAATTTATATTTCACAATGCGCCTTGAGCCAGTGGACTGTATTGCATTGTAAGTTATTTGCAGTTGATTCAATAATAAACTTCTTTTTCCTACAGGTCAACATGTAGTTCGACTTTTACTTAATGTCATGAATAATCCCTGAAATTAAGATGTATTTCCCCATCTTGGTGTAAACAAATTAAATTCATATTGGATGCTGCCACTTGCAAATTATGTCTTGAAAGCGGGAAAACTTGTGCCCAATTTATTGTAATAATCCTCTCAGTACCATTAGCGCAGACTTTGTGTGATAAATCAAAGGATTTGAAAAGCTTGGTACCAAGAAGGTTACTTGTAATCCTTCATCTTTTCTTCTGGGAATGATGTCTTATATTACAGGTGGAGGGGTGGCCCAGCCAAGCTTCTTGCAGGTCATCAGTTTCTCCATCACCAAGGCCAAGGAGGAGACGGGCTGGTTGATCCAGAAGGAGGATGAGGATGAGGCGGTGCGCAGGAGCATGATTGAGACGATCGTCTTGAGGCTCAATCAGTCGTCTCAAGAAGCGTGAGTGGTTGTATCTCTGTCTGCTGAGTTGATATGATCCATTCCAGACTGTTGTTATCTTGCTCCCTCACACAACATACATGTAGAATATTTGTGTAATATGCGTATCTGAAAATGTAGTTTTAACTTAATGAAATTATGATATAAGTAAATTAAAAAGGTCTGTCCTTGTTCTTTATTTATTTAATTTGATGCAATGATTAAAAAAGAAATAAGATTCAGAGGTAGGAATCCCTCTGGAATCCCCAAGAGTTTTTTGTTCTTTTGACATGTTGGTGTATGCCTAAGATTTCTTGTCAAATTGAAAGTACCCCAGAAAGCCCTCTTGCTAAAACAAACTCATATTTATTCATAAAAAGAAAAACAACAACAAATAAAATGCTTAAGACCTACATGTAAAGCAGGCAAAATTTGGTAGATTTGTTGTATCATACTGGTTATGTGCACTTCTCCCAACAGGAAAGTTGCTGTATTTGAAGCCAGAGCAAAAGGCCACACCCACCCTCTGAACAACCGTTACTATGGCGACACAAAACGGGAGGCCATGGCAAAGTACATGACTGCCAACAAGAAGGCCACAACGGTTGCCGTGGCTCCCAGATTGTCGTCATTCAACATGCAGAGGCTGCCCCCTCCCCCCAAGCTGCCCACCTCAACTACCACGGACATGAGGCCCAAGTTTATGACGGCGTTGCCTGATGGATCTGTCACGTTATAGTATCCTTTGCACATTTGTAATTACCAGTACGGCAATAATTTGGTACATGTACACCTAAACACAAATACATATACATGTAAATACATTCTACCAAAAATCTGAAATGGGATTAAAATGTAAGTACCTGATTTTTGCTCAAGGTAAGTTTGGTATTTCACTTTATTGAATCTTTAGTAACATGATAGGTGTTTTTGTCCAGTTTTATATAGATTAATTTCATGGTATGTATGTTGTATTAATAACACCAGCTTCATGTCAGCAGTTTTGAAAAAAAAAAACATGTACTAGGTTTTTGGTCTTCGAAATAATATAAAATTGATTGATAAAGTAATAAGGAAATTAATTGTAACATGAATGAATAAATCATTTATGAAAGAGTGTAGAATTGTAAAGGTGACACAGATATGGACATTTGAATGAATATAGTACAATCAGGAATAAATCAATAGAAGGAATGATGAAGAGCTACAGTAAATAGATGATTGATTAGTGATAAAGCGATTGTTTTTACTATGCTACATATATGAGTAGATGTAATCATGGACCTAGCATGGATGGACTGCGCTTGGATAGACTTCCTTTGATTTATGATGACCGCAGCATCATAAAAATTCAAGACATTCAGGTGTTTCAAAACAATGCGCTGTACTTCTAATTAGGCAGTGCCTTCCTCTGAATAACAAAAGAAAATCTGGTTTGAGACATATGTCATTTGTTCAGCCTTCGCTGGGAGTTCATAGCTGATCTTATAACACACACTGGAAATTAGATTGGGGGTGAGCGAAGGGAAATTTTGATAAAATTGTAGAAAGAATTTGGTCCGTAACTTTTTCGGACATCTCTGCACATGAAATCGAGGTTGTTTCCATGGAAGGTGAAACACTCAAACGATTTACAAGATATTTGTAAGGAAATATGATTGCCCAATGTGCGCTGTGGAGGCATTTCTCTGACATGTTTTCGACAGTGTTCTCGATTTATCAAAAAAACGAAGCAACCATCTAATCTAAATTTCACAGAATCGTATCATTATACCAGTACATGAAGTGATTCTGAAATCTTCTGCGCATACAGAATATATATTCCTCTTCATGCATCCAAAATTTGCCTTGCATATTTGGCGGCGGATCTTCCTTGATCAAAGAACCGAACGCGTCAAATATTCTATTGTGCTATCAATGCACACGACTGCTGTAGGAATAAATTACACTTCGTGCTGACTCCATTCCTTACACCTCTCTGATATAATCAAAGCTGAACAATACGAATCCTTGACCAGTCTTGTCACTAGCTACACGTCAGGTCGTCTGGCCATTATCACCAGTCCCTCGGGGGAGGGGCGGCACGGCCACTACACCCTGGTGTACGATGATGACGAGGACAACTCCCAGCTTGCCGTCTTTACCCCAACAGGGCGGGGCTGTCTCTATGACAACAAGGGTACCATTAGGTAAGTGCATAGAGGGCTTAAAAGTACACACAAATGACCATATTCTGCTTGTCTCTCATATACACAATATACTCTTGATATTACACAAATAATGCACAGTTGTGACTGTTGTGTTGGGGCTGTGCAGCGCACAGTAGGAGAGTGTTTACTGTGCGCTGCACCGCCTTAACGTCAGAAATGTTAAAACTGCATTAATTGTTTTCTAAGACAGGTCTGAATATAAAGGTTATTACACTTAGGTCTACCGGTACCTTGAAGATTCTGGTGCATCTCCCATATTGCAAGAGTTTACACTACAGAGATAGCAATAATATAACATTCTTTATTGCCATTGACAACAACAGATGAACAAATGCGTCAAAATTGTGTGGTCTAGACTATTCTTTCTAAGTTATAAAAACTGTATTCAGTGTTCGGATATACTTACAACATTGTCTTCCTTGAATAAAAATCAATAGCAGTAAAGGTTGATAATATAGGGTATCACACACTCTGACCTCTCTGCTTGTGGTACAACCCCAAGAACATGTCCTCATCAAGTGTGCTGTGACAGAATTGCCTTGCTCAGTAACCCACATAGATGACCCCCAACAAGTGACTTACCTCACTTAGTTAACATATGAGATGATGTAATACTTTAAATGCACGTATCTATTTTTCTTTGCAGGCTTTGGTGCACTGAGAGAGGGGGTATGATTGTAGACGAGGAGGGTGCGCTGACCACCAAGTGGGAGTGGCCCCTCCCCCATCTCCGGCTGGGCAACCCCGTGGTGTACAAGGTCAACGACCACATCACCTTCCGCTGCGTCAACCGGGCCGGGGTCACGCTGACGTTCACCAGTCACAAGGAGACGAGTAAAGTGCACGTTGGGCAGACCATCATGGCTGTAGAGGCACAGACGCAGGAAGAACTGGTAACTATTCTGTTGTGTAAAACCATTTGTGTGTCAGATCAACTGCTGCTCTATGGTAGATACATATATGCAAAAATGCCACAATTGCGCATAAAGCGTAAATCTCCATTATGGGCCCAGTTTCATAAAAAGAGTCAGGCAGACTGTCATGGACCAGACACAGGAAGAACTGGTAACATTCTTTGATGTACTTCATAGCCATTTGGTTTACTCTCATTTCATGTGGGCTCTATTTTGCATAACCTTGAATATATATACTCACACTCTTCATACCATATGTTCATGAACTGTATAATAAGTCAGTATGGCTTTCCCTTTTGTTACAAAGAAGGTTAAGATATGGTAACTTAAGCCAGAACCTTAGGCCGTAAGCCTGAACTTGATCCTGACCCTTAACCCTAACCAGATCTCTTAAATAATAACTTTTGCTTGTAGATGAAATGGAAATACCCCTGGAAGTATGACTGTCACAGTGTCCATTTCAACACTTGAAGTCTTTTGAATGTTGATGCGCATATTTTGGGAGCGTGAATGGTCAAAGGGGGATTTCAGTGAGATTTATATTTACCATTTAAATACAATTCACCACTGAATGGATAATACAATTTTATAAGCAAGTCAAAAGGTCAGTGGTAAAGTAATATATTAATCAGGTATATTCTGCGGAGTATATTTCATTTGTTCTTTAGGGATCACACCTGCTTAGACTTAAATGTAATTCAATGAAATAAATGGAACACAAAGTACTTCTATGTAGCACAAGGGGAAGAGAAAGTGGTTACATTTTATTGGTAAAGTGTCAAAGGTCACTAACTTATAACATTGCTTTAAGGCAAGTCAAAGGTAAGGAACCCAAATAGAGTGCTCTGCTTACATTTGGTATGTTTATGGTCAAAGGTTACTAACTTGTAACATTGCTTTATTAACTCTCTCACACCCAGGGTTACTTGCAGCTTCCCCAGGAGACCTACACCTCAACCTCAGCCAGCGAGAGCTACCCACCCCCACCGCCCCCTCCCAAGCGCAAGAAAGGGAAGGAGGGAGGGGTGATGATTAAGCGCCCCCCGAAGGCCAAGCCGGTGGTCAACCCCCTAGAGGAGATACTCAAGTCCCTGGAGCTGCCTAACATAGGGGAACATGGGATCCAGGCGGAGAAGGAGCTGGAGACTCTCAAGACCAAATCTAGGTGGGGTCCTTGATAACATGTCAAAAAACATTTTTAGAGAATTATTAACAAATTTGCACACTTGAAATTCAAACATTATGAAGTCAGAGGATCTCATTTGTTTGGGGAGTCTTTCCATGACATTACATCATTGAATACTACTGCCAACAAGAAGGCCACAATGCTTTCTGTGGCACCAAGACTGTCCTCATTTAACATGTAGAGGTTGTCCATTGTGTATAACATCCGTCAAGCAGTCAATAATGTTTGAAAAAATAATTACTGTTAAACTAGCAGTTAAACTAGCACAGTATCATATTTTTTCAGGAGACATCATGATTATGCAAGCAAGATTTCAGTATTTGTTAATAGCCTTTCTTGGATGTTTACCTGTTCAGATATATGTTGGATGAATGGATGGACCATTTACGCATGGTCCTCAGAGTAACCATGCCCCAGCTGGCCCGGGTGCCCAGCAATCCTCCACCGACCCGACACCGGGCCCGCCTCATCAAGTCCGCCAAGCCGCTCCTCGAGTCCGGCGCGGAGCAGCCTGGGAGTGGCGCGGCATTAGGCCCGGATGGCGCCGACGCCCACTATGACTTCCTGCAGCGGCCAAAGGTTCCTCTCCGAGTGCCCTCCGCTCCAACCTCATCATCAAGGATGCAGAGGCGGCCGTTCAGCTCGCTGTCCATGCAGTCGGAGCATACGAGGAAGGAGGAGGGGGTAGGGAGGCAGTCCAGGGTCAGGATTGAGGTAGATGGGGTGGATCAGGGGTACTACTCCAGGTACTCCCGCCTTGGATCGCATACCACCAGGTGAGACGGTCAACACTTCCTGTACATGGCCGCATAACCTGGACTAGGTTCCAGGGGGATGTTTCACCAAGATGTTCGTAAGTTACAAACGACTTTACGAACGACTGGTGATCCCTTCTTGGTCTAAATGCGATACCACACTTTGTTCATTGAGAATTTGATTTAGCACAAGAAGGGATAACCAGTCAACGAACATCTTGGTGAAACAACCCCCAGGCCTGTGGGCAGCTTCAGTCTTTTGCACTCTAAGCAACAGAGGTTGGAAGCACAAATTAAATATCATTTCTTATTTTAATCTGAGATGCAGGACAAGGGCTAGTCTGTCTGTCAGTGGTTAGTTGTGATTTTGATGAAGGAGAAAAGCACAGTCCACAATGAGGAACGTATACTGCCTCAGATCTTGTGTATACGTTGCATTCTGATATTGTATATGGGATACGTATATAATGCTCAACAAATAAATGATTATCATGGTTTTTATTGGCATATTACGGCTCCCTCAAATCTCTTCTATTTCCTTGTTCTCCTTTCTTTTGTTGTCTCTCTTTCACTTCCTCGTTCCTATTTTCTTCTTCCCTCCGTCCCACTTCCTCCTCTCCCCCGTGATGCTCTCCATCCATCCCTGTTGTTTCTTTCCTCTCCTTCTCTATCTGTTTCCCTTTCATTCCCTTCCAACCCTTTGGTTGATCTCTCCATCCCTCTTTACTTGTGTTATCTCTTCTCTATGTCTTTTCTCTCTCTCTCTCTCTCTCTCTCTCTCTCTCTCTCTCTCTCACTCTGTCCTTCCCTCTTCCACCCCTCTTCCCCATGGATTCCCTCCTTCCAGGAACACCAGACTCACTAGTCCTCAGAGGTTGACATCAGGCAAGTCTAGTTTGCCTGAGACTGAGGCTAGCGGAGACAAGCAGAGAAAGTCCGTTCAGCCCGAAGGCTGCCCAGTGTATCCTTTCCATTTTACTGGGATTCAGCTTAGCTCCATATCTTTACAACTGAGTTTGAAGGGGGAGTAATGAATCACTCAATTCTTGTTGATTCAGATCTTTTTATTGAGAACAGAATTTCCAGTGTATCATTTCAATAAATTTATGACTCTCAATCAGGTTAAAAAACCTTTATTCTCAAAGTCAAGATTTAGATAAGGGTTCAACAATGAACACAATTTTTTTACTGTGAAAATATATAAGATGGAGATGGGTGAAATAACTTCTATTGAAATACTTTTTGCATTATGATTTCTCACTGTAGAGGATTGCATGCTTGCTTATTTTTGTTGTTGTTATTTCTAACCCATACCATTGAATATACAATAAGATTAGTAATAGCAAATTATACTTTATCTTAACACATATTTTCTCGATAGTTCTTTATAGGAGTGCCTCAAGATAAATGATTGAATGTGTGTCATGCTATAACATTCTTGTAAAGTGGGTGTGTTTCCAGAATCCCCTCTACCTTCCTTAACCAATAACCCCACCATCAGTGCCCTGAGAGCCGAGATGGTGGGCGATGCTGCGGGCGCGGTGTGCCGATGCAGCAAGCACCGCATCCCGCTGATCACAGACGTTGAGCTGGACCTGTTCCTGGAGACCAAGGTGCCCAGGGAGCAGCTGGTGGTGCTGTGCGTGGTGTCGGCCATGTTCCCCAGCGCCATGCCCTGCAGGGACATGCTGGTGCGTCTCTACGAGGTCATGAACAGGAACAGGACCAAGCCCTGCTCCCAGGTATGGTAGCTAGCCACTCTCCAAGATCTGGGCCCCGTTGCATAAAACTTACCATTAATGGTAACTCTGCTATCAATGGTAACTACCATGGAAACATCGCCTTACAGCCAATGAAATGCATGGTTTCCATAGAATTGCCATTGATAGCACAGTTACCATCAGTGGTAAGTTTTATGCAATGGGGCCCAGATGCTATTTGCATGATGAGGGCCCCATCTTATAAAGAGTTGCAACTGCTCTGCATCAATCGCAAGTCATGTTGCTTTCAATTACAGTACTTTATAAGACAGAGCTCTGGACTACGCTGTTTGCAGACTTGCCATCATTCTGCAGTGAAATCTGTCCATAAAGGCTGCTCATGTTAAGCATGATTGTATTGCTTGGTGTGTATATCTCGTTGTAGTGCCTTGGTAACACTGCAGCATGTACTCTGCAGTGGTGCCGATATCAACAGTCATTATTGTAACGATTGCAATTGAAACTGTTAAGGTTACCAGCCGCCATGCCAATCTAGATATTAAGAGGAGCACCTAATTAGTATTAATTCTATTGCCTTTGCAGCAGCCGTCAGTTTACACTGACTGAGGTATGAAATCAATGTGTTTTTTCTCTCAGTGCCGAGGGGACAGGTACCGGCTACTGATATACGACACTATTCAGGCCATACAGGGCACGTCAAACAAACAGCCGGAACTCTACAGAAGACACAATGCAGTACCGGGTATGTTTATGGTGAGTATACACACAAGTGGTTCAGGAGTTATCATTCAAAGTCACAATGTGTTGTTTTCCAAGTTTAATTCTACCACAGTGTGACAGCAATTCTCATTTGCATGTCTTACAGTTGTCCATTTCCTCCTATGTGTGTTTATTGCTAAGAATTGATGTAGCTATTGAATGAGTTGATTCTCATCAATAAGGAAATTGAAGACGCTCCTGAAAATCTGACAAACATACAATGAAATTCAAAATTTGATCGGAAATGGTGTGTATGCATATTGAATTCTCCCTATTGCATAAAGCCGATATCAAGCGATATCACCTCGCGATACCGATATCTGATCGATTGCTCTTGGATGTATACTTCCAGTAAGAGTTTGGTACGCAGTAACGCACAGACTCTGTAATTTCGACCCTCTTAAACCTCGTAATATTGATTAATTGACCTAAATGGAAGGGTTGTTACATTGACGAAGGACCTGAAAAAAATACTACCAATCACTCACGGCAATGTTTTTGCCTACCTCAACATTGATTGTGGATGGACTAATGAAAGAATGAAAAGACACAAGCAAGACGATGGCTATAGAATGTTCATGGACCGGAAGTTCAGATCCCAAGAATTAAAGGTAAAAAAATTAGAGCGCCACACGCGTTCAGATTCGCTAGATTCACGTTCAGATTCGCGTTCAGATGCGATAGGGAGAATTGAAAATCCCCAACATAAGTGTTGATTCTGAAGTAAATAGATAGTGATGATACATGAAAATTTGCATATAGTACATTTGATTAATTTAACAGCATGACATTGAATATACTCACTGGAAAAATAATTGTGAAAAAAATGAAGCTTGAGCTTGAAAGTGAATGATTCTTCTAAAAGAGATTTGAAAATTGCTAGAAGTTCTTTGAAGGTTGCCATTACATTAAATGTATGTTTTCACAATATGTTGGTCCATCCCAAATCAAATCCTGTCATCTGTGTGCAGATATACGGTGGAGGCAAGCTGCTCTTCTGTGATCACATCTTCAACGGGTACGGCAACGCCCGCAAAGACTTTCAAAAGCAACTCTCCAGGACTCTCAACGACCACAACCTGGGCAAATATCTGCCCAGAGATTTCAGATTCAGGTGAGAACAGAGTGTGTTTGTGATTATTTTGCAATTCAAGTAAATTCACTGGAGTGCACATGATTAATCCTCAAAGTGTTCCTATTGAGGATTGTGTTGACTGGCAAAGGAAGGATTCAAAGCATCACACAAAGTGATGTCACAAGCATTAATTAACTTTGAACTGTATTATGAGTAAAGGAACATGCCAAATCAGCCAGGTTATTCAAGTTAATTGAACTTTAAAGACAGTGGTTTCTGGAGACGGGTTTGACAGCGTCTTCAAGGCATGCGGGTGTCTTAGTGATGATGTATAAAGTAATTTACAACTTTGAATGAGATGTCAAACAACTGTGAATATATGTGACCTGTCACCACAAAACGACCAATAAGTCGTTATGGGAGTTTCCACGTAAACAGCTGCAACCCTAAAAATAGCTTGGTTGGGATGGAAAAGTCGATTTTGGGTTTTTGGTATTTTCTGAAAGTACAACTCTTGATCTTCCATCTGTCAAAATTTGAGATTAAAATGATAAATAGAAATATGTTTTTTCTTGGTTTTAAAATGATAACTTTTTTCGGACATTGAAAAAAAAATGTGCGTCTGACACCTTCACATTCTCTCTGTAATTTGAAAGGGTTAACTTGGTCCGTACAAGTTGAGTTATATACCATTTTAAAGCTTATAGTATAGGCTTCAATGCTGCATCAAAAAAACAAAAAACAAAAAATCCAACTTATTGGTCGTTTTGTGGTGACAGGTCACATATTTTGAATCTCAACCAAACTAATGGCCACCTTTCCTCTCTTATATGTTTCCCCCCTCTCTGTCTGTATCCATCCCTCTCCCCTTGCTTTGTTCTCTCTTTCTCTCTCTCTCTCTCTCTCTCTCTCTCTCTCTCTCTCTCTCTCTCACTCTCTCACTCTCTCACTCTCTCTCTCTCTCTCTCTCTCTCTCTCTCTCTCTCTCTCTCTCTCTCTCCACAGTGCAAGCCGGGGCAAGCACGGACCGCGGTCGGCCTGGGGTGGAGAGATCGGAGGTCTCTACTCTCTCTCCAGCAAAGAGGGCCTGGCACTTCCCGGCCTGAACGGCACCTCAGGAATCGTCCAATCAGCATCAGCCTCTTCCCTCACAAGCAGTAAAGGGCAGTCTTTCCAGCGGATTTTTCTCCCTCCCAGACCACACACAAGTGCAAGGTATGAACGCTTTACGTGCCAGACAAAATGATGCACTTTAAGATTTATGTGCATATATTGTGAACGTATACACTCATGAGTTAAATCCTGGAAAATTCTCTCTGCTGCATGGGAGTGTTGTTTCATAATGCTCTACCATGACAACTGCCAACTTACTGCACAGTTGAGTCAATAATTAATATGATCAGGCTGTAATAAGTCAACAATATCAAGAAATACATCAATGAAGATATCTCTTTCCGAGAAGTTCAAGTGATGTAAAGTATTCATTTACAATTGTACACTCCAGTGAAAGATGTAAATGAATAACTTCTCCACCTTCTTGGGGAGTGCTGCTCTTGTGTGCTGAAGATAGTCGTTCTGTGAGTTGTGTGTTCGTGTGGGGCTGTGCACACACAAATCTTGAATTATCAGGTGCAAATATGTACATAGTGCAATTGAAAATTTGCCAGTCCTTGACAGCTTGACAGCTTGTCTGCTTTTTACTGCAAATCCAAATGCACTCTCGTTTTGGTTCATATATATGATACAAATCCTTTGTGAAGTCATCATTATAATCATTACTACTTACATGTCTATCAACAAATCTTCTGATATGCATTTTCCCATGTTGCCTTTTTGTGTCAAAATATCCATTGTGTTATGTGCGTTCTTGTCAAGTGTCCACCAAAACCGTATAATTAAATGGTTATGTATTCAGGGTTTGTGATAAGAAGGTGCACACACATGTTTTCTAAATTTTTTCCTTGCTTACTCAACGTTAAATACTTTGTTTTTGCTTGTTTTTTTTTTTGCTTTCTCTAGGTACATTGAGTCCAAGGCAGACAACGTGTTAAAGAGGTTACATCCAACCAGTCATCTAATAACGTGATAAATGGATCCGTTCACACGTGGAAACTTTCTCTCACGCTCTGGGAAGTTTACTGCTGAAATGTGAAGGGCACCATCGTGGGTAATGGAGAGTGTTTTGGAGAGAACAGAAATCATGGACTTTTTCATTGTCATATTGTCAGGAAATTGGAACAGCTTCAGTGGCAGCTGTATCGGATAAATCCTCAGCCACGTAGCCGCATACTGAATGGAGTTGTGGTAATAAAACAGAGGAAACTGCAGTTGGTCAGATGCAAGAGAGAGCTAAGTGTACCTCGTCTATTTTATATGTGTTGCCTTGTTAGTGTAGAGTGGCTCTTTACTGTGGCTCTAAGTTTATATATCAAACCAGCACTAATAAGCAATGACATTTCATAAATCTTGTCTTTTATATCGGCATATGTGGAACTATAAGCTCCTATTTGTGACCTGAATGGCAACAGCATGTAAGGAGTATGGTTTGAGAGTAATGCTGTGATTTAGGTTCAGGTGATGGGGTGACTTACTGTGTAATGGGTAGCCTCCATCTCTCATAACCATGAAGATGGGGTGATGGTTTTATCTGGTAAGGTAAGGGTTAACAAGTTGGCGAGAAGCAGATTGATGAAAATTTGAAGAAAATCAGGCAAATGTGAACATTGTGAAATTGAAAAAAAAAAATTCTTAGCCCTGAAAGTGTATCATGAGTTACTCTACAAGTTGTTTAGCGGTATGTGAAATGAATTTTTATGCCTCCGCCACGAAGTGGCCGGAGGCATTATGTTTTCGGGTTGTCCGTCCGTCCGTCCGCCCGTCCGTCCATCCGTCCGTCCCGAATCCGTTTAGGCAATATCTTGAGAACCGTAAACCAGATTTTCTTCAAACTTGGTACATGTGTATATTGCATTAAACCAATGAAGTGTCGTAAATAGGGGTCAATTCTGATTGAGGTCAAAGGTCAAAGGTCAATGAACTTTGTGAAGATTGCCCCAAATTGACCTTATTCACAATAAAGCCAAATCCAAGGATCCAATTCTCATGAAACATGGTACAAAGATGAATCACTACTTGTGAATAGACTGATGATATTTTTGATAAATTTCCTGAAAGTTCAGAGGTCAAAGGTCAATGAACTTTGCCAAAATTGGCTAAAAGTGCCTCAAACTTCATTTTTTTCACCATAAAACCAAATCCAAAAATGCAATTCTCATGAAACATGGTAAGATGGATCACTATTTGGGAATAGACTGGTGACATCTTTTGGTGAAATTCCTGGAAAGCCAGAGGTCAATGAACTTTACAACAATTTGCCAAAAATTGGCCCCAAATTCATATTTTTCACAATAAACCCAAATCCAATGGTGCAATTCTAACCGAACATGGTACGGAGGTGTATCACTACTTCATGGAGGTAGTTTGATGAAAGTTTGGGTAAAATTCCTGAAGGGTCAAAGGTCAATGAACTTTGCCAAAAATAGCTAAAAAAATGCCCCCAAAGTAATATTTTTCAAAATAAATCAAGTTCCAATTGTGAAATACCAACCAAACATGGTGCAAAGATTTATCACTACTTGGGGGTAGACTGATGATATTATTGGTGAAAATTCTCAAAGGTCAGAGGTCAAAGGTCAATGAACTATCCCAAAATGGGCTAAAAATTGAGCCAAATTTAACATTTTTCACATTGAATGCAAAACTAATCGTTCAGTTTGAACCAAACATGGTACAGAGATCTATCACTTCATGGAGGTAGACTGGTGAAAGTGTGGGTAAAATTTCTGAAAGGTCAAAGGTCAATGAACTTTACCTGCAGATTGGCTTATTTTAAACAAACTTGATACAAGGATGGCTTTAGACGGACTGATTAGATTGGAAGTCAAAGGTCAATGAACATTGCCAAACTTGGCCAAACATGGAAAAAAAAAATTATGATATTTTCATTTCACATAGGAATTAAATGGTTCATTGCCCACCAAACAGGTTTTCTGAGAATAGATCTAAATATAGCTAGCAAAGAGGCGGAGGCATATTTATCGACTGCGCGGCAGTCGAATTGCTCTAGTTTGAGGTGTCCCCCTGTTACACAATTTGCACAATTTGTTGTCATGCACAGTTCGTAAACATACAATGATCAAGTACGTCACTTTGTTACATGCAAGCTTGATTTAAAAGTTTAGGTGCTATTAAGTTTATCATGTGTCTGAATTTCTTTCATCTTTCATTAGTCTGCTTCTCTAACATTGTTGCCTTTTTCTCTTCAAATTGGTCTATTTTGAGGGTTTGGAAAGAATGTTTTTAAATTTTGTTCCTCTGCAATACCGTACTAGATTTTCAGGGTGTAGTTTGTCATCTGTGACAAAATCTTTTCACAGCAAGAGTTTAGAATGAAAAGTACCAGATAGTGTTCACTTTAGATAATGGATTTGTCTTGTGATGAAACATAATTTCCTCAAATATACAACTTAACCATACTAGAAGGAAGATGACATTTTCTGATTGGAGAAACAAGGAAAACCAAAAACATTCAAATGCGTTGATGGTCATCAATCTTAAAAGTCATTTAATTTAGTGAGGGTCTTATGCAACATTCTGGGTGGAAAGTTCTGGATATAACACTGTCCTTACCTTCATTTTTTGCATTGTTATGGTAGCATATGCAAATTTACTGTGGAAGAATATCCATCTTCTTACAAATATTACATGTTTGTACATGTCTGCTCTGTTTTGTTTACCTTTTTGTGCTTGTTTGTTATGTATTAATATTTATTTTGCCATATTTATTGTTTTATTGCTCTGTACATTTTGTAATGTAAATTTGATATGTATTATTCAAATAGCTTCATATTTCCAATTTTTTATGAAAATGTTCAAAAAGGTATCAACAATGTAATATCAGTATGTAAATGATGTGATGCACATAATGCAATGCCTATCTGTATTTTCGTAAATGTCTTTCATGATGCCTTCTTTCCCAAGAAACGCTTTTTTATTATTTTATTTTATTATTTTTTTAAGGAACAGCTGAATGTATGTTTCAGCGATACATGTGTTTGTATGCATCCACCACTATAGCCCAGAGGCATTGCACTTTCAGGAGGTCCCTCTGTCTCTGTGTTCATGGCAGCTTATACGCCAGTGGATGCTACTAGGGTACTTTGAATTTACATGTAGTACCTGAACAAACTGATTAGATTTGGGGTCAAATCCATCAAGAGGTCAAAGATCAATGAACTTTGTTGAACATTCCTTTTTTCTACAATATTGTAAAGGGTGTGACATTTCTGGTCAGGTTACTTCAAACCATGTACTGCTATACAAGTATTTCATGATCATGAGGAATCTTGTGGAATCTAGTGAAGTGGTGATGAACGAGCATTGAGACAGAGGGAAAAGGGCAACTTTATTTGTGATAGCATCACAAAATTGTCTTGTTTTCCCCCTCTGACGGCACAAAATCGTCTTTTTCTTCCCTCTGAGCTCCTTTGCAAACAGTTGAACTATTTGTAGTCTTTTAACACACTTTTATCCAATCAACAAACTAGAATGTATTAATGAAATATGGGATATAGTCTTCAGTACCCGTTTCCACGCTTCATAGAAGCTAAAGTCAAACATGTCGCAAAAGGCAGAGTTTATGTTACATAGAATAAGGGTTTATATTCATATTAATGTGAAGAAAAGATTACACATTTTAGCAAAACTAGGTACAAGGGTACATTATCAAGAAAAGATCAAGGTCAAAGGTCATAGTTATATAATGAATCATTAGTTCAGATTATTTGATTTAAAACTACAGCATTAATGTAAAATTGCAAAGCTGCAACAGTTATGATCTTGTACAGCAGTTAGAGGCATGCCACCGATATTTGTTGAGTTCATTTGAGTTATCTTTGTTGTTTCAGACAAAAATGTAGTAACATTATAGAAGAGGTAGAGCAAAACCATAATTTTTCATGTGTCAGGAAAAGTGTTACTAACTGGTGCTCCTTTACAAAGCACTCACAAAAAATGCTGTATTGTCTTATTTTCTTAATATTAACTAAAACGAGATTTGCACTTTTGTGATCTGTCCTTTATTGTAAAGTTAATGTGACGCATCATAAAGTAGACTTCTTGCATTTGTTGAGATATTATCATATTAGAATCAAGGTGATATACTGACTTATGGGTGCTCTATAACCGAAATGAGAGATAACAAATATATGGTTCATTAACTATTTATACTGCGTGCTTGATTTAACTGATAATAACTAATGCAGTACCATAAATGTACTAAGATTTTGTACAAAACACATTTAATTTGTCACCTGTGTCAATATCCAAATGATTCTCCACGCTGCACTGATCATATGTTAGGGAGAAAAATGGTTGCAAGGTACATAAATACAATCCAATTACACTAATTGTATCTGTGCTCCCATGTGTGTGATAGCAGTATGTGTTGCATCCCAGTTATTGGGTAGTGATGAGATTGAACACACTATTTGAATACTGCTGCCGCCAAGAAGTTGACTACAAATAGCCATTATGTTTTATAACCCTCCTCCGTAATCCATAATGTTTGTTTGATTATTTATTCATTCATTAGTATTATTTATCCAGTGTAGCCCCTTCAGTGGTTAAACACTATTCTACCAGGGGGCCCTGCTTCGACAGTATGTTCATGATGTGAATATCTAATCCAAAAATCTTTTTTAGCTATCTAAAGTGATGAGCAATGATTTTGTGACAATTTTATAGCACAGACAAGTGTTTTAAATTGCTCTGTCTATTTTTTCTGGGAGAACTAATCGATCAAATAGCTTAGTTCCTGCATTGCTAGGTCATTGGCGTCCATCTTCACGCCCACACAAGACACGCTTTTATGATCATTGCATTTAAAACGGAGAAACGTGAAACAAACAACAATTGATTGAGTGGCTTTCAGCAGTATGAGCTATTATCTTGGTTTTTAATGTTCCTATCAAAATGTTATGAATAAATGAATAAATCTGTGACATGATTGAGCATGCTAGCATTTAATATCTCACCATCGATTGGAAAGAAAATGTTGAAAATGGGTTTTTTAGCGTGTGCAGTAACTCTTGGAGAGAAATGCAGTTGGTAATGCAATTTTTCAAGGATAGCTTTCAAAACGGTATACCTCTCTTACTGCAGTCAAACCTGATTATGAAGGTTACTCATGACCACCTGTCTGTATAGACCACTCAACTATGATCAATGCAGAGCAATTTGGTCTTTATAGACAGGTTTTTCTGCATTTTGTCTGATTTTCCCCCAAACTATTAACCAATTTATTTCATACAAATCTATTGATTTTTAGGTTTTTACTTTCCTATAATGGTGAATATAAATCCACCCTTCTGACACTCTTTAAATAACAACATTTCGCTACATTCAGTTTATTTGTCTATTGATATGGATCAGAATACTGCAAGGGGGCTCGTGTATGTTACAGTGCAACCTAGATGAGCTTGTAAGATTTCATGTGGTGAGTTCAAATTAATAGGTGTCGAATCCATATCCCAGAAGTAGGGTTGCGATCGAATGAATTTTGCATGACATTGAAACAAATCAATGAATCGCTAGCTATTTACTAGCGTGCCTACTCCATAAATGTGCTTAGGTGTTTAGTAATTGCGTCGTTTTTTCCAGCAAAAATCGACAATGTTTAAAGTAGAACAGAGGCGTCATGTTATATGTGAGATCCTGTTTATCGCAGGCATGACAGGAAAAAAGGACTAACAGGGGATATACTGCATATCAAATGAAATGAAACCTGCCGCCCCTAGGTCATGAGTGTGAGCTACCTTGTATTGCACGATATATCGTTGTGTAATTACTTGTTAAAGCTTCATGCTTGCAATGAACGAAAATGGACGTTTTGCCACATTGCACCGTCTCTTTTTATCCAACGCCTCGAGTGAACATTGAAAGAATCCAATTACGAGTAAGGAAATCAAATCAATGTCATGCGCGTTGAATTCATAGACACCACATCACATTTGCTTTTTCCAGTTCGCAGTGTTGTTATAATTTTTAGGAATAAACGCGTAACCATGACAATACATACAGACACACACACGCACGCACACACACACGCACACACACACACACACACACACACACACACACACACACACACACACACACACACACACACACACACACATATACATATACATGTATACAAGCATTTGATTTGTTGATTGTGGAATAGATGTCCATTACCCGTATCCATTGATGTTTTTCACATCAGAAAGAGACCATTGTGTACATGATATATAACTCTTATTTTGTAGTGAAATGTAGTATACAGTTTGCTTTTTCCATATCCGAACATCGAAGGTAAGGGCTAGAAGTATAATGAGTGGCTCTCATTCTTGTTTTTAGTTCAGGAAACCGCGAATGAATCATAAAAATGATAGAAATCATTGACATCAAACGATATCCTGAAATGTGAATATAGTGAAACGGTTCTGGTAATGATTACCACTACTTTTCATACTTTAATTAATGATATACACGTACATTCCATTTTTGAGGCGATTCATTTTTTTCTCGGAAGTTTCTCAGAAATTGTAGGAGGCTTCAGGTAGCAGCTGCTATTATGTCGGAATGTTTTTTTGTTTTTTTTATTGAGTATACATTGGCACGTATAGAACATATGCCATGACAGTTTGAAGATGATCGTCGTAAGGTTTGGTGACAACTATTGGTGGAGATGTATTTAATATCGGTAGCTTAAACATGAAACGTGGCGATTTCGGTAATACATGTCACAGACGGTCATATACATGAATAGTACGTTTTTTTTTATGAGGCCTTGGTATGTTGCATCAACGATGCTTGCTTTTGACCCGTCTGGCATGTCTAGTATTAATCATGACGATGTCCTTATATGGGCTTTCACCATTCCGGCCACAAATATGACATTGTAAAATGATCTACTCATCATCATCATCATCATCATCATCACCGTCATCATCATAATCACATCATCATCATCATCGCCATCATCATCATCATCACCATCATCATCATCATCATCATCATCACTGCCATCATCATCATCATCATCATCATCATCATCATCATCATCATCATAATCACATCATCATCATCATCGCCATCATCATCATCATCACCATCATCATCATCATCATCATCATCACTGCCATCATCATCATCATCATCATCATCACTGCCATCATCATCATCATCATCATCATCATCATCATCATCATCACAATGTGCACAATCGCCACTCTCGTCAATAGCATCACTATCATTAGTTTAGTAATCTTTATCCCCACTACCAGCATTACCAACATCGTCATCACATTCATCATCATTGTCGGCGTCATCACTATCGTCATCATCATCATCATCATCATCACCACCATCATCATCATCGACATCGCCGTCATAATGTTTTCCATGCAGTGTTAAGTAGAGGCAGCATCATTTCTGTGTGCGTTGCTTTGAATTGTAGGAAGTCAATTGCATGAATGATTCAAATATCAATATCAAATCTAGTCAAGTTTGCATGCATCGGTGATTTTTCAGGGTGAACTACATTGAGTTTGCATGGGTTTGTAACATGGCATATCTAGTTGGTTGTTGCTTGTTGGGATCTACAATTTGGGTATTAACCTCTGTCTCATTCTTTATGTGTGGGTGGTGAAATTTAATTGATTCTAACTGGATATTCCGAACACTAATAGTATTTGCAGAATGAAGAGTGATCTTATTTTTATTAATACATAATGCATATGTATCGTGATTGTGTAAATGTTGCCAAATATGGAAACAATGTAAGGGAAAGTATTACAAAATGTGATAAAATGTGAGTTTTGAAATATGTGTAAATTACCAAAGTATGATTAAAACCCGTCCACTTTCATCTGTATTTTTACAAGTGTTTTTGTCATTTTCATTTTTTTTTGTATGTGTTATGTATTGATTTTTTTTCAATTGTCTTCGCGCGCGCGTGTGTCGATATGTGGGGATGTTTCTGCCTACTCGTGTGGGTGTATCGTGTATGTATGTATGTGGGCTAGGTGGTTTTATGTGTGTGTACACGTATTATACGCGGTCGTTTTTGTCTCTCGTAACTAGCTTCATTTGTTTTCTCTCACCTTTTCAGAATCATCACTCCATTTAGATCTAAATCGATATCAGTGGTTTCCATTTACACACAGTTCAGAACATTTCGCTTCGTCTGTTTTTCTCCAGTCGTCGTTTCTCGAACCCGTTCGGTATTAACTGGGGAGTCATTTAATTAAAAGTATCATATGCTTGTCTATAAATGTCCACACGCACCGATTTACATCCTCCTTCCCCGAAACCTCGACGTCCATCAAACTGCTTTATGTGTCAGCGTGTGAATATCAAATGCAATCAGCTTAACGTACAGCGACGATGTAACCGCATCCATAAGTCAATAATGTAGGCAGATTTAGCTTGTCATTTCAAGTATTAATGTATAAACCTATGGAATGTCATTTTACTTGTAGAGGTATACTTTTCTTGCGATCAGAGTCAAAACGAAATGTAAAAGATAAAGTTCAGTGATATTCTGAGCACACTATAATCACAATTTTTACAATTTCCAAATACAATCTTAACGATTTTTCACTATTTCTTTTTACAAGGTCATGCATAATCCACAACAACTCATGATTTCACTATTTTCTAAGGATATGAGCAAATGTTGATCATGGGATTATGGGCATCTACATGATGCCATGTGTTATTAAACATGACTTGATTAAAGTGATATTACGATATTCACACACATTAGCATTTATATTGTACATTATCCTTTAATTATCCTTAATCCTAATGGAGAATTCACAAAAGAAAAATCAATGTTCTCCAACTTATAGCACTAGGTTGGTGATATGTAAGGCCTGTGGTATTCTGAAATTGAAGTGAACGAGCATATCTGCTGTGATAAGCGCATTTTTTTTTTTTTTTTTTTATTTAAGTCAGTTTTTAGTATACCAATCTTAGCTATGACAGTTTTTGGACTCGAGTGTTGTACAGATGACCACCCCCGCTTTCCACTGTCTCTTCTGTTCAGTAATCCATTGGTTAATGTTACAATGTCGTGAGATAAATCAGGAAGAAAACAAGATAAGCTTGTTTCGACCACAACAGGACAACGGTGATGATGGCTGAATTGAGTTCGGGGGCTGACGTCGTTTGCGACCTTAATTTTCCTATTAATAGCAGCCTTGGTGGGCAGAAATGCCCAGAGATACACCTCGTTGTATCTGAGCAGGATTACAAACGGCAAGAGCTTCACCATTCGTTGATTAGGCTTTTGCCAGCTTGGGTAACGTTTTGCTCAACATGATCGAATTATAGGGTTAATGTACACAGTTAGTGTTTCTCCGCCATCATCTTGATTTCGAAGTTGAGTAATGCGACATTCTACTTCTCTCGTTCTCTATCTCTTCCCCCTTCTCTCTTTATTTCTTTTTTTCTCTCTCTCTATCTCTCTCTCTCTTTCTCTCTCTCTTCTTTCCTTTTCTCTCTCCCATTCATTCTCCCTCCCCCTCCCTCCCCCTCCCTCCCCCTCCCTCCCCACCCCCTCTCCCCCCGCTCTCTCTCTCTCTCTCTCTCCCTCCCTCTCTCTTTCTTTCTTTTCCTCTCCCCTCTTCTTGTCACCCCCATCCCCATCCCCCCTCTCTCCCTCTCTCCCTCCCCCTCCCCCCCCCTCTCTCTCTCTCCCCTTTTTTATCTTTTTTTTCTCTCTCTCTCTATCTTTCACACACAAACATACACACGTCCTCTTTTTTTCTGTCTTCCCCCCTCCCTCTTTTTTTTCTTTTCTCAACCGTGTATCCTCTTATGCAAGGTACAACTATATGTCCATGCGACTGCTTCACTACTTCCTTAATTAACCATGTTCACACTCCCTATATTATTTGCATTTCCATCGACATGAGTGCCATTGAAAATCTAACATACTAGGTCTAAGTAGAGCAATATAATTTCTTATGTCAATCAACTGTACGTTTTTCCGTTTCACAGGAAGATTGATAATTGAGTTCTACTTTTTTTTCAATGTGAGTTTGAAGCGGTTTTACTTAACTATAACCGGTTCTTTAACACTTTTATTTCATGTAGTTTTGCTCGTTATTTTTAATGAAGTTGAACGGTAATTATGTTCTGTTTTAGGTGTAAATTGTTTGTCTGGCCTATCCTAGTCAACAAACAATATTCCACGTAAATCAAAGTTCAGATGCATTTTTCAAAATATAAACACCCTCTGTCTTCATCTCTAATGTTCTCTTTTTGCAGTATTCAAAATTAAACATACAATACCAACAACGAAATTTATCCATCCGAATCCCAGCAGAAACATGTGATTACAAACAAGTTTTACCACATCCATGCAGTCAGTGAAAAAAATATATGCAAAATAATCATTGCGCACTGTTATAGAAACAAGTGGGCAACAAACGTCATGAAATTTGAAATTAAGCTAAACAGACAAAGGGAATTACCAGTTGCTGTACATTAGACAATACATGCACTTTTTTGTCTCATCTCAAGACATACAATTTGCGCTAATGAAGAGATTGATATAGTATAAACACTCATTCAGCTCGGAACGGGAATGCATAAAGCGAATTTTCTATCGAAATAAGTCCTCCCATTAGATATTTGTTGGACTTACCTCGCACTCTGACGTCATAATGCTTACTGGGAGAACGAGGTAAATGAAAAGGCTCGATTACGCGCTGTCAAAATAGCGACCAAGATTCATTTTCATAATGTGGAATTGATCTTTAAAATAGCCGGCATTATCCTTCCTAGCTATTGGATTTTCTCCCCGGGTACCTCCAACTCAGTGTTATTTGGATTCCCCAAGGTCGTTCAAATTGCACAATTCCTGTTTAGGATATGTTAATTGACGAGTCTAATCACAAAGAGTAACATGAATTTTGTACAAAAGGTATGTCGCGCGTCAATCACTATTTCGGGATATTCTATTGATAGCTTGTAGTCTGGGGATGAACACAAAACAAAAATACGTATTCAGTCAAATCGTTTTGCTCTGGATCAATTTTGTGAAAAAAATATGAGAAGATACCTCTCACCTACTTCTCAATCAAAGGTCAGTCTTTTGATTTAAATATCAGTAAATCACGAAATACGTGAGTGTGTGCTCCTAATAATAGACACTATTAACTTTGTGTGTGTCAGACGCAGTGACGCTCTATGGGATTTGTACGGATGTGGCACGCGAAGAGTTAACAACCGGCCTTCCCCCTACCTCATTATCATTCTGCAGACAATTTGTTACATTAATGCTTCTGCCGTTTCACCTTTTGCACCCTTTACTCCCTTTAAACACTCAAGTCCGATATATATATATCTAATAAAAAAAAAAGAATATATGAGGCTGCGATGCCGCTGAATAAGTAGAAGTAAACACAAACAAATTCGATACATTTTTCTTCTCCGGCGTCTTATTCAATTTGTTTGTGTTTACTTAGGCCTATATATATATATATATATATATATAGGCCTAAGTAAACACACACACACACACATATATATATATATATATATATAAGTGTGTGTGTGTGTGTGTGAATGCAAAGACTTGATTATATACACACACGCACACGCGCACACTACCAGCATCACGACCACCCTCCCGTTACCCCTCTCCGAATATGCTGATTAGCTCTCTCCTTATGTTGTATTGCGATCCAGTACTCTAAGTAATTGGTTGAGCTTCGTGAGGTACACATCAGAATGAATTGCCTCTGGTATTGTCTAACGATGACCACGAGTATTTTAGTAAACTGACCACTGACCGCCTTGTTGAAACTCACTTCTGGTACAATTGTAAAAGCATCCTTGCCCTTGCTTTCTATGAAAACATTGTCCATCGTGCTTCATCCTTACATAACTCTTGGACATTAGATACAAGACGGGAGCGGATATTTCTTTATTAAAAACTGTCGTAATGCTTTCAGACTTCTTGCGTTCGTACTATTTCTGTCCATATACCATTCCATATCAAAATACAAATGTAATTTGTCTAAAATCTGAAAAAAAATCCATCTCACGTGATTAGATCATTTGAAAATGCGTGACGTGTTATGATTTCTTTAATCAAATTATGTGTCTACATTGACGTTCATATTTTCATTAAGTACAAAACGTTTCCGACATTTTTCCAAATGAACTAATTTTTCATTGATCACATTATGGAGCATGACTCAATGTCTTTCTACTAAAATCAATCGTGGATTGAAGGTAAATCCACTCAATTAAAAGCATCGTATTCAAAATACCTTTGCGTGGTCTGATCCATTGAAAATGAAAAAAGGTTCAACTTAAGGATCCGTCTTTGTGAATGTAATTTCATTACTGTTAATGCGTTTTACCGATGCAGATTGTGTTCATGTAATCGCCTCTATTGAGTTGTAACATAATGTTGAACATGCGCAATCATTATTTTAAGTCAGACGTAACTTTCACAGTAAATGTAGCGAGCTCACGTATCCCTGACATAGAAGCTTGTACCAGTGAGCTGTTTTGGTAATATCCTCAATTGTTCCCCTCTAATTGCATAGTGACGCGTTGTTACATTCACCTGTATCTTGTGATTTTATTTCAAAGGATGGAATGCTCTCTGAATTACAATCGGACAAAGAAGCTTTGGAGTTACCATTGTTTGAGCGACATGCATACACAGTTTGCATACATAACGAAAATGGGTATGCTGAGGTAACGTATATGATTAAATATGCTAAAAGGGAGCGTCTATGAAGTACACCTGTATACCGGAGCTTTTTCGAGAAGGGGGAGAGGGAGAGGGAGAGAGAGAGAGAGAGAGAGAGAGAGAGAGAGAGAGAGAGAGAGAGAGAGAGGGAGTGAGAGAGCTATGAATCATGATGAATTAAGCGTCTGGAACTGCATCTAGCGACCCCTTCTTGATGTCCTGGGTACTATGATAAACCCCATTTCGATCTTATCGACTTTTCGCCCGCACTTTTCAAGCGATCGTACAAGAATCGCCAATTTGCGCCAGCTGGACTTGTCATTGCAGCAGTCCACTCTGTCGAAGACACGGAGAGACGATTTACCCGCTCTTAACATCTAGCTGGAGGCGAGGGTCGATGTCGGTTGTAACTGCCCCTCCCCCTCTCACCCCCCCCCCCCCCCCCCTCCGACACACACATACATACGCACTCCCACACTTTAAACAAAAACTACTTGATATTATCTGCTAGATATAAAATGTCAAGAGCATAAGTAGATAAAAAAATAACTAAACAAATTCTTGAATGTTCATGAGGATTGATGGTAATGTGACAGGGGCTGCGAGGGCTTTGGGGGGGGGGGGGGGGGGGAGTGGCACCTGTTGTGAGTGTGTAGGGACGGGGAGCGGGGGGGAGGGGGGGGGGGTCAAGCCCTCTCTCGCTGCTCCACGAAGATCATTTCCCCCAAAGTCGACTGTGTTTACGTGCCCGGTCTTTTCATAGTTGTAAATGCCACGCGGCACTCAGACAAGAAATCAATAACATCTTAAGTACATGTCCGGCCTGCAGACGACAGTTCAAGCCATTGTCTCTTGACCCCACTGGTGAATCGCTGACAAAAAAAATGAACGTGGGGAGAAAAGGGCGAGGCAACAGTTCAAAATAAAACAGAAATAGAGAGGTATAAATATCTCCTATGACATTGATCGAAGAGTACAATAGCGCTGGGCAAGATAACTGAGTAAGTTGGTTTCACTCAGAAAACAAAAATAGAAGCATACTATTCTAGGTCTGCGTGCTTGTTATAAGCATGATAAGTGTACTTATCATTGTAGCTTTGAAACAAATATATATTAATATTTGATACAGGATTATACTTCTTACGATTATGATGTCAGTATTGCATTTCTATTTAAATTATGAAGACGTAATCAATTATGATATCAGTTATGTTTTTATACATATTATTGTGAAAGTGATAAGTATCAAATGCCAGGTCGTATCGATATTTTTGAAATAAAGCACGAAACGCGAGTTCTGTACTGAGTTCTGTAATCCTTGAGGTATATTATTTTCATGGTGAAAATTGCCCGTAATAAAACCTTTTTTCCTTTTGAAGCTTCCTCCATATAAAAATACCTTCATATTATCTATTTGTGTGGATTATTTCCCTTACTCGACATTCCATGCTTGATTTATTGATCGTACGTTAAAATTGTCAGGAGCTAATTGTTTGTTATACTGATATTGTTTTGTTTTAAATGTGAGAAAAAGTGAAATGAACATCCACCTCGGATGAAATAGCGACTGTGCATGACGATGAATATATTAAAGAGTGCATTTGTAGTGCAAAAAGGCCTACATTAGCCTTCTCGTATATAGGGTTTATATGTTCATATCTTGTGTAGATTGGCGTATGCCTCATCTTACTACCCCTCCTCCGTGCTCAACTAAAGGTGCCGTGACTGGAGTCCTCGAGACTGAATAGTAACCACGCCTAGTAGCTTTCTTTCTTTTCTTCCAACATGTTCAATATTCTCCTCTCCCCTTTTCACCTTTCTCTCTTCTCCTGCATGGCTTGCTTCCGTTCTATTGTAAACGCCTATCTCCTTCTCTTTACCAATCTTATTTCTACCCTTCTCCCCCACTATCCACTCCCACTGTCAATGCACGAATCTTTGCTTCTAACTTCTCCTTTCTCGCCATATTTCTCTCCCCATCTCTCTCCTACCGCAGTAATTATGCCTGTATGTGACCTCGAAATCTCTCTAAATCTTCTTTTATATTTGAATTGCACGGAACCCTCCTACTCACTATGTAAGTGTCTTGGCATGGTAATCTTTCAATCAGAAGACAGTGATCCTTCAGGCTCTTTCGGATTTGGGTGATTAAGATTGTCTTATGTGTTACTTTCTCCGTCATCTTTTTTTTTTCTTTAGGCGACCTCTCTCCAACATTTCTATCCCTGCACCTCCTCCTCCTTCTCCCTCTCTCTCTCTCTCTCTCTCTCTCTCTCTCTCTCCTTCTCTCTCTCTTTCTCTCTTCCTCTCTCTCTTTCCCAGTCTCTCCCCTCTGTGCCTGTGTGTATCTCTCTCCCATCTCTCTCTCTCTTTCTCTATCTCTTTTGTATAATTATAACAATATGTGATTCTAACATGGTATCATGCAGCATATAACAATCTATCATTCCCAAACACACACACACATACACACACACACACACGCACATACACACACACATACACACATGCAAGCACACACACGCACACACACATTCACGTACACACACACATGCTCGCACAAACACATACAGCACATACTTTCATCTCACTGTGTCTATCCCCTCTTTTTTTCTCTCTCTCTCCCACACACACACGCACACACACACACACACACACATATATATTTATATATATATATATATATATATATATATATATATATATACAAAGACACACATATACACAATCACATCAAACACACAGGCACAATTACAAACTAACATTTGTGTCCAGCCTCGTGGCGAATTCGTTGTTCGCTCGTAAAGTTATCACGATGACACCCCCACCTCATTTCACATTGAACTCTAGAACGAATAAAAAATATGTCATACAATGGAAGAACCTCTCGCATCCCGAATCAATTTCCCACTGACATATCTCGCTGGAGCCGCCTAAAGCACTCTCCATCCATAATGCAAAAGGTAAAATTAAAGCATTAATATTTCTTTTTTTACGAGGCATCATAATATTCCCCGCTTTTCGTAAATCTGTCCTGTGGTCGAACGTCTCCCGGCGCTATTTAAGCCATTTCCTTCTCCTTTTATAGCCGGAGTATTGTCATCAATTTCTCGAGAGCAATTTATTTCCGTTTATCAAAATCTGATCACACGCCCAGTATCGTGAGCGAAATGGTTTACGTAGCCCCGGGAAAACCCGAACACTATTCTTCTTCGCAATGATTATATTTTCCTTTAGGTACAGCGCGAACCTGAATTCTCTTAACGGAAAAAACACTCCGCGAGAGCAAAGGATTCTTGCTGGTTGCGTGTCGTTCACACACAATTTTACGAACAAAGCTTTCTTTTTTTGTATGGTGTACAACATAAATGGGAATCTCACGAGATGGATACTAGGTTAATGTCACCATTAAACTATTTGGAGAATCCCCAGCCACAGTACATTTGCTTAAAGCTTATGTTTCATGAATCACTGTTTTTACTTCTCTCTTTGAAATACGGGTTTCGGTCAATGACTCCATTGGGGAAAGGGAAAAAACACACATCAGACGTTTATTTTAGGAAAGAACATATTGTCGATTTAAAGATATATATATATATGTATTCATTTATATATTTACGTATGTATATATATACATATTCTGATTTCTTATATGTCTTTTTCCTTGTTTAAATCTATCAGCTTTTGATGTCACTAATGTGTGTTATAGACAAAAGCCTCTGAAAGAAATTTGGGTTGATACACGTTGCACATTTGCCATGGTAAAATGGTCGTATTGGACACAAATCTTTATGAGTATTTATCTATAGTGCAATAAACTTATCGTCATGATTATAGACTGAACCACAATTACAATTGCACTCATTTTCAAGCGTGTACACTTTTCATGACCTACCAAAGTCAAAACTAAGAAAACGTTTTTAGTAAGGTTCTTCTTTAATTCCAACATTACCAACTGATGCGAATAAAAGTTCCAGCTTCGCGTTTTTTCCCCTGGAAGAAAAAAAAGTATTGATAGACGTGTACGTATGACGTATTTTAAATGTCACGTTAAGATGACAAAGGAGTGTTGCGTAGATCCATCATTTGCAAGAGAAGTGTCGTCTGAGAAATCCCCGCCTCTTATCAATCAAATACGATCGTCAGTGAATCGCGTCGATCGGGCATTGCATCTGACGGGAGAGAGAGAGGAGTACAAATCATGTGCAACCCATTCAAGAGCAGAGTGATCGTATTCGGTTTAGAAGTACTAAGGTTCATTGTAGAACATCACGTGTTTACAGTATCAAGCTGAGGATTGGTTTCTGATGGCGTGTTTAAGTAAGTGAGGTCTATAGCTCTCGGCTTCGAGTAAGCATTATCCAAGACCCGGTCAGAATTTAAGTAACAAGCAGGGGCTGGATTTGTGTCAAGAACACTCGGATGGGTCCGGATATTACTTCTGTTGATTCAGCCGGGAGTAGGAAAGCGAGCAAAGACACTCAAATTCTCCGACCACATTTATACGATCGGTCTGCCGCACTGACCACTGAAACAACTTCATTTGGGGCCGCGAATATTTAATGCAGCCGGTCAGCGCGATCTTGCGATTCGTGGAAGGGTCGATCGGGCGTTGTTCTTCAAACAAGACGACTGGGAGAGATTTGTAAACTAATATCGCTCGCCATAGTAATCCCCGTTCGTCAGAGAAGATCGGTAACGAGTTGTTTCAAAGAACCCGTTGCGTTTTTGCAATTTTCTCTGAGTTGTGCGCTCGAGGCCTGAATGTTAATCCAGACTTATCGTAACCGTTCACATCCGCATCATCTGAAACAGACGACACATTCTGCTCAAGATTCAACGTTTATCTTTGACCATGTCTTGTAACTCTATGTGCGCCACATGTGACGTAATTCACAAATAGTACACATGGTTCCCATAGACCATTAGTTTATCTAGCACGCAGAGTGTTAATGACACGGAAGGAAATCACATTGTCGTCCTACGTGTTGTTCACAAATGGGTATAACATGCGGTGTTAACCCTCTCAATACCAGGCCATGCAAATTGAATTGACACAATACACATTGTTATGCGAATAGTATAGGATTAAGCAAGCCAAAATTATCACAACCATTTAATATCATAAAGTCAATACCAAGTACAAAATCACCCCTGCCCCATCTATAGTGATTTTCATCTCTTTTCTTTTCCCCTTTCTTGTCCTAAACCCTCCTAATAAGAAAATCAAGAACATATTATTTTGGCTTGGTTGGATGGTTGTTATGACAATTCAAACATGCGTCGATTTTAAACATACATGTTATCGCTATTGAGAGTGATGTTAACGCTGTATGTTATGAACAAAAGCTTAAAAACAATAATTATGTTTTCAACGGTGTACTTTCGACATTTTGTGACAAAACACTACATAGTACATGTTTTTGCTTTTTGGAAGAAAGAAATCGCTTTCGAATTGTCATTTTACCCTTGGAAGTTGCAAATACTCTAGACTCTATAGTTATATGATAAAGAGTAAAACAAAAATCGTTTAAAAATCTTCAATGTGAACGAGATGCGTACACACTCACGTTTGTGCATTTTCCGCCCTCATTTGTCATTCTCATTTCGCGAAAGAGGTCGCGAGTGACATTTCTTTAATGATTTTCACTCTTTTAAACGGGTTTTTGCATTGATTTTCAGTCAATTTGCAAAATGTGAGTTCAGCAAAATGCTCGAATACGACGTGTATTCAATTGTAGTTGTCATGGCAGCGAGTGATTCCACTATACGTACTGTTCTCCCCTCCCTTCACTTTTAGTGTATCTTCATGTGGTTTGTATGTATGCGTTTTTACGTGAGTGCGTTCTTGTGTATTGTATATGTGTGTATGCTTAAGTAAATGCTTACGTGTGTGTACGTTAAGTGTAAATCCTTTGTATATCACGTGTGCCTTTTTCACAAGTAATTTACACAAATCCCATAGAGCAGCAGTTTATCTGGTACACAAACGATTGATTATTGAGAATAGGTATGTGTATGGTATGTACACAAGTGTGTTTCTGTGAGTGTATACAAGTGTGTTTCTGTGTGTATGTGTGTTAGTGTATGTATACGTGGGTTGATTGCGTGTGTGTGCGTGTGTTGAGTTTTCCTTATTGTGTGTGTTCATACGGTATTTGTATGTATACACGTGTGTATGTGTGTGTGTGCGTGTGCGGTTAAGTGTATGTGTGCAATTGATTACCCGTTTGTGCGCGCGCTCGTGTTTGGTGGTGAAACACGCATTGTATTTATATATCTTTTGTTTTTTATGTTTTCAAATAAGTTGACGCCCCTACGTTACTAGGCTAATGAGCAATAATAGAAAGAATGGAAATGAAATAATTCTCAATCTCCCCCCCCCCCCCACCCCTTTCGCTCTTTCCCCCTTAATTTCAGTTTCATATCCCTCACTATTTTCCTCTTCGTGTTCACGTTCCATTGCCTTTGCGCTGAACTTTTCATTTAATTCAAGGATCTCTCATATGAGAAAGGAGAGAACTATATCAAAATACTTTCACACCTTCCGATAAAGCATACAATTTTTAATGATTAAGCACACAGCAGGCTATGACTGAATGAGGCGTGTCGTTTTATTGTACATCTCGAAATAAAAGCCTCGATCATCTCGACATGAAACGAAAATAAACGATACAGTGCGTTAAAATAACTAAATCATTCTTTTTTACCGAGTACTGAATTGAACATTTCGTATGAATACAAGTTATATTACGTTATCATCCACTGCGTGGTTCATGGTATGCATATAGCATCCAAAACAATATATTAGTAATATAAGAAGATTTATTGTTACAATTATGAGGACATCTTAGGGCTTGATTTTCAGGATAGATTCTTTCTCAGGTGTCAGTTATACCTTTGTTATGTTTGTAATGTTATAATGCCCACCATGCATTTGCATTCACCAAAGGCCATTTGATTCCAAATTCGGAAACGTGTTTCAATGAAGAGAGCTTTAATAATAACCGTCTTTGTGCCATTGGTGTAGTTTGGCAAGAGTAATACGCACAAATGCCATAGAGTAGCAGTTTGCCTGGCGATCAAGGGGTTAGAACAATACGCATGCTACTAACCATAACTGGGGTAGACAGGAATCAGCATAGGCCTATACGGTTTCAGTTATATGAATGGAATTTCATAAGCATTGCTTAATTGTTATGCATTGTAGAGCACTTCGTATTGTTCACAATATAATAAGCATTGATAATGGACAGGAAACAAAGACACTCATTCATTATTAATTGTTGATTGGGGGAAGGGGTGGGGTGGGGTGGATGGTGACTCCCCCCCCCCGCCCCCCCCCCCCCCCCCCCCCCCCCCCCCGTGCTCCCCGCTCTGCGATTCTACACGGTCGTACAATATACTGTAGGTGTGCATATCGTTTCACGTCTCGGCACCTCACGTTGTGTTTGAACACTTAAGTATAGAAATTGGATGAAACACAAAGTTATAACCATTTTTCTACTTCTTCTTCTTCTTCTTTTTTCATTTTGTCTGTGTGACAAAGTGACTTATCTATCTCAAATCTGCCCTGAAGTCAAGCTTAGGAAGCAAGTTCTTGAGTCATCGCAGAGGGATGATAGTACATTATTGATTATATAGTATAGATCGTTCTTTTCTTTACAATTGCATTTCTTTGCAATAAACCTTCCTTGTATGTCATGAGCTAAGTAAAGGACAACAAAACCTGAGTGACAAGGAATTAGGATAAACAGCGTAAAAATTATTATTTTTCGACACATGATAGTCACTGACCGTGATGTAAAACATTTCCAATACAGTTTTACACATTGTACACTAGCCATGAGAGATGTTAATTTTACTATTACATGCACATCTCCATGTACGCAATACATAAACGAGGAAATACCAGCCGTACGTACGTATACGTCATTAACGGACAAATGGCATATTGCTCGTATTCAATCTCCGAGCTAGTGGCTCAAATTCTCATAAACCTGTATGATCTGTTTTCTGATTTCGATGTAACTCTCACCAATCTAATTCTCTGAATAATCATCTGAATATATTTTAATCAACTTCATAGACCAATGATTTAATGTGTATAATGTTATTCAATATAAATACATGATATTTAAGAACTAGTTCTTGCAAAATTGCTAACTGATGTGCCTTTAAACACTATTTATTTATACGTGTACATGATCATTAGTTGTATTATTTTGAGACTGATATGACATCGTATCTATTATACGAAATTATTGAGTGCTCCATAAACTGTACTATGAATATAAAAAAATGACCAAATTTTTCGTGCTATTTATTTTTTAAGTGTTCTGACTTCAATGCTTTTCGCCAACGCGGTCTACCAAAAGAAAGCGATGTTATGAATACTGGATATAATCTATATTCAAAATCTTTACATTATACTTGTTTTGGGGGTCATTCAGTCATTATTTTTGGTGAATACGTATTTACAATCTAAACAATTAAAGATGCACGTAGTGTAAATTTCTATTTCATTTTGTGTAGCTAAATCATAAGAACATGGTAAATACCAATATTGTGCATGTGAACTACTTATGTGTCTGCCTTTAAATAAGAAAATCGCAATGAGTAGTATGAAAACATAAATGAAAACTTAGATTCACAAAACGTGCAGCCCCTGTAATATAAAGAGCGGAATGTAAGCCAGGGCTTTTGTCGTGAACAAAACTATATATGCGTATCATAAAAAAATATGCATGAATATCTATCTGATAAGTAAAATCATAGTATAAAATCAAAACATACTGTATCAATGATTCCACTGGTACGCACAATATGACGAGGCTTTCGTATATGATCTATATGTACAAGTGACTAAAAAGAGGATAGCATTTAACGGATATAGATATGTTGTTTGTGACTATTACTTACATAATCATGACGGGAAATAAGTTTGTGATGGATGTAAACTTTGGACATCAAATTTCATGTTACATTGCTCAAAAGTAACACATGTCCTGAATATCCACAGTTGGATTGTTGTAACTTAAACTACAAGTAATTCGATTAGCTATGTGTTGTGTTTCAATCGCGCCTTTAGGGTAGGACTCGAAAAGTAAAACCAAAAATGGCCTACTTATTTGTTCACATAAATTGAATTTGTTGACGACGCTGCAACCTGGTTCAAGTGATGGATTTAATTGTTTCTGAAATGCAATCTCTTTACCAAGCTGCTAGTACAATCGTAGCTTGAGAACGGGAAGTGAGTTGAGTTATTTCCGTACATGATGTAAGTAAATCATAATCTATAAGCATATCTATCGGTATAGACACAACCTAATATAAAGGACAGAATGAATCAATGAAAACCTTGCCTTAACTCAAAACAAGATTTCTTCCTTCTTTCTTCGAGGAATGCATCCGTTTAACTCTGTAAATGAATTCAAAGACAGGGTCATGCTCCCAAAACGGGCTTTTTACTCAATATCCCCAGGGTATGGGACACGTTTTGTAACGACAGCGAACAGGGAAAATGGAACAAAGCGTTTTCCCCGTTGCCTCTGACCAAAACAATGACTCGGTTTCTCCCTTATTTCTTTCCCGTGTCTTCTCGGGACATATTATCCTCGCGGAGACGATACTTCATGTCCTTTGAGAACACATGTCCCATCTCTTCGCTACGGACTTGGTAATCGATACTCCATGCAACCCCATTAATTGATTTCCCCCCCTCGTGCCTTTCCAGGGAGATCAAATTAGAAACGAGGGCTTTCCTACACCAGTCTTTGAACTCTCGACATCCCCAAGACAAATAAGCGTGACTTCCCATTTTTCCGGTATACCTGTACAAACCTATGGGATCACCGTTTTCACCAAGAGCACCGCAGAACCACATAACATCAGGACGCTTCTCATGATGTTTCTTCATCCGCAAGTAGACGCCGAACCTCAATAGATTTCTCAATGAACTTCTGGATTAAATTGTATAGAGTTTATTTTGTTTAAAGGTGACAATGGCTTTGGAGAGATATTTGCCGTTATATTTGTTGACAGACGTTGCTTGATGAACACTTAAACGGCCTGCTGCATCCCAGACAGTCCATGTTGCTCGAACAGGATAGACCAACAATGTGGCTGCAATCCTGGCAGAGGGGAAATATCAGAGAGTAATAAAACACTGATGTTAGATTATTTAAACATGTAACTTTTTGTATACACAGATGTTTGATAAATATTTTTCTCCCTCTCATTTTCTTGTACGTTCAATGTACACCATGCAATATGTTATAAGCCGATGCGGTGATTTAAACTTCTTTAACAAACATTACATTATGGGTATCTTTGATATCTATGAAATACTCTAACTAACTGCAATGCCTTTAACTGCATGTCTTTAACTCCTCATGTGCCAGATTTTTTTTTTTTTACAGTTAATACACGCACACCGTATAGGGCGAGGTTGTCTTGGACACGAAGGATTCATTCCATTTATTAGTCATACACTACTTATTGCCGATATTTTTTGCCCTGTCATAGCAAATTGGATATTATGCTCATAAAGAATGGCAAATGACCAAGAAATGAATGAACCGGAGAATTTAAATGCTTACACTTTTTCTGTCTCTGAACATTCCCCACACGCCAGCCATGACATCTGATGACGACGACTCCTGAGGCGCGGTTTCTCGATGGGGCTCAGGGTATGGAACGAACGACAGGAAGGACCCGTCAAAGGCGTCTGCCCCATCCTCAGAGTGGTCGCTGTGCAACATCGTGCCGAAGTCACCCTCCGCTAAGGATTCCTCGACCACCCGTGGGGGTTGTCCAGGCACCATGTGGATAGCCTTACTGGTACCACCCGCTGCTGCCCTGCTGCTGCTATCGCTAGCCGTACCCCCTCCAAACCCCTTATGCCTCACGGGTTGGAAGGATCCCCAGGGGTCAAACGCGTCGTCCGTGTCCTCTCGAGAGGGCGCTCCATGCGGCTTGACCGGTGCGCCAAATGATCCAGTTGTTGAAGATGCGGTGCCTTTGCTGACAGGGACGAAATGTCCATGGAGGCCCCAGGCACCGACGTCGCTGCCGTCCTCCCGAGCGATGGAACCCGACGCAGCGGGGACGTCCACCACGGGTCCAAATGCGCTTTCGGATGTTACCTCCTCGGTGTCGGGTTGACCGTTGGGTCTGAAGGGAGCCCACCCAGCAGCGGCTTTATGATGGGTCTTCGCCTGTTTGTCCGCAGGGGCGAAATGAAACGGAACAATATCTCTGGCGCCTTTATGGGAACCCAACAACACCTCGCGAAGGGAGGCAGGGGTTCGAGGGTGCACGACGGCGTTTTTGTGGTGGCCATGATGGTGCTTAGAAGGCGAGGTGGTGTGTTTCTTAGGGTTGAAAGGACGCGACTCTACCGCGAAGATCGCGCACTGCCACAATAATACCACGCTGAGCAGGGCAAATGTCCTCGCCATGCTTCTTATGTTTGGTTTACTTTTTGCCCCCAGCAGTCAGTCACTACAGCTTACTCTGTCTTTGATCGTCTAATCCTTTTGTTTGCGGCCTGTCCGACAAATATGGGCTCCACTCTCCAGTTATGTTACGGGTTATCAATCTGCATAGTTGGAAAAGGAGAAAAAGAGGGCAGATCCAGTTAGTTCACCTTTGAATGTCAAACTGAAGAACTACAAAGAAAAAAACACAGTTGTGCATCGTGTTTGATAACATCTCCCTTTCCCATAATGATAACGCTACATATACAATGTGCGAGCTCCTTTCCTTTTCATCCCTTTCACTCCATACACTGTCATGGGCTACATGATAACATTAACCCATATTCTGATGAATCGTTTCAGTCCAAAGGCAAACCAACTCACGTCCATATGTCAAGATGACATAACAGATTTCACGCGTGAGAGTAATTCAATTGTGGATGGCGGCTCGCTCTCATGTTTAATTACTTTTTCTGATCGTTTACAGATCGGGGCTAACATGCCAAGACGTGACAACTTTATCAAATATCCAGTTAAGATGAACACAATCACTCACGTGTACATGATTGGTGAAAATCACACTAGCTAAGACGTATATGAACTATTGTTGGATGTATTTTGATAAATCATTATAATGGTTTTGCCGCTAGTAACGATGACAAGAATCTTAAATGTCTTTCTTTTTATTTGCAGTGCAATTGATCAGTCACAGTTCAACATTCTTCCAGATTGCTCAGAGGTCTGGTTAGTAGAGAGACTCTCCCTTTCTCTCATCTCTGTTTTACTCTCACTTTTTCTTCAATCATTGTTTGTTTTCTATCTCTCTCTCTCTCTCTTGTCTGCCCTTCTTTCTATATCTCTCTATTTATCTTTCTCTTTCCTCATTTATGTCTCTCTGCTAAATACACCTCTCCTCTTTTATCGTTATTCCTTATTTTTCTATTGCAATCCCTTCCCCTTCACGTCTGCCAATTCTACACTCGTATAAATAAAATAATTTGTTGATGACTTGTTGCATAATCATTGAAGTACAGTATCACTACGTTTAAGAAAGGGCCATACATATTTCATGCTGCGGTGACCTAAAAATAGATTTCTGTTGTTGACGATTAATATACGATGCACTCAAAGTTGCAATGAATGATGAGAAAAGGAAATGGGAATGGAAAGGAACGGAACGTGCTGAAACGCGAGGTTAATAACACCAGACGTGATTTAAATTACGATATCCTACAAATAGGAGAAAAGCATTTTCACGATGACACTGCGCATCAACACATCGAGAGACATTGGTTTTTGAAAACATTACTAAGATTGCAGTTCTTTATTTCGTACTTCGTCCGATCTCTTCACTGTCACTTTTTCTGCATTGTAGGTCAGCGAACGTGATGGAAATAGGTTAATGGCTCAGCCACAAACATGTACGGATGAATTAATGTCACTGATGTTTCATTTGCTATTTCCTGCATAATTTTTGACTTTTGACATTTATGTCGCTAGTACCTACCATTCTAACAAAAGTTCCCATATTGCTATTTAAGGAACCACCATCTCGTATGAAATTCCCGCATCTCTTGCATCATATCTGTTCCAGTTTCAAGAAATATCAATGCACACGATTTTTTTTCTTCCGATTTGTTTTGGTCATTTCCGTGTCTACTTCCAAATGCCAGGGGTTTAAGAAACACAATTGAAATGAGTGAAGACGGCGATGCAATTGCCAGGCGTAATGCCTATATTGGTATCTATATGGGTTTTCAATCAGAGTATGTTTTCTATAATTGGGTGGAAGCATGACCTTTACCGCTAAGGTGAAGTACATAGAGAGCCTTTGACTGAGCGATAGTAACAGAGCAAGTGTGTATGAAATACCAGCTCATACTCTCACATGAATGGGTTGTAGTTCCTGCCCTGGACACAACATGAACTATTTCGGAATCTATTTTCGTCTTATGTTGTAGCTCATTTTCTTTACATCGGGTCATAGAGGAGCTAGTTTCCTAAAGCCACGATCTCACGTAAGCGGTTTGCCGTAACGGCTCGCCGCCGGCACTTTGACACAAAGGGCTTTCCCGCCGCGGCAAAGACTGACAATCCTTCGCCTAGCTCTGTATGAACGCCAAGGCGTTGTATCCGTCGGCTGGAGGCGAGAGAATATCTTCAGGCCTAAGAAATGGAGCGTCATGGTACCTGTCACATTTCGTCTTGAAATAATGATAGAACATGCTCATGACAGAAATGATAACGAAGGCGACGTGGAAGGCGATGGCCATGATGCTGCTGATGTTGATAACGATGCTTTTCAATGAGGTCATCATGTCAGTAGTGAGACGGAGAAGGGGTGTGACTTAATTGGTAGAGAAATAGGAGAGGAAGTCTTTACGGAGAGGAAGGGGGGGGGGGGGCTTGCGCACCCCATCTCTCTCTCTCTCTGTCTCTGTCTGTCTATCTGTCTGTCTGTCTGTCTCTCGCTCTCTCTCTGTGGGGCAAACATTTCGTTCCCTGGATATGACGTCAAATAGAGGTCCCGTGGATAGGAGAGTCACGCCCTATGTACATTCAAGAACCTACTTCACTTCTTGACAAAGAGCGGGGTGAAAGCCCGGTGGAGTAGACAGGCGCGCACACCGGAAGACAGGTGAGGTGCTACCTACCCCTCATGGCTCACCCCTGAAGGAATTACAGCCGATAAACACACAATACCATACCAAAGAACTTGGATACAACAAATACACGGGATTAAAAAAGGAAACACACAAACTTTTGTTTGTTAACTTTGAGTTTTACATTTAAAGTGAAGGTACCCCCCCCCCCCCTACACACACACACACACACACACACACACACATATGCAAGGGTCATACGTCAACATTGCTAGGTCATCGCCTTGTGGAAATAAAAATCACCATGACAAAATATTTTAGTCGCAATTTTTAGTCGCAGAAGCTTGAGTTTACGTCAGGAAGAAAGAGAGAGGAAGAGAGAGAGAGAGAGAGAGAGGGAGAGGCACGTCAAGACTAATATGATAGAGCGCTCAGGTAAACATCAAAGAAAAACTCCTCTTCGCTCGATTTTCCTCTTTAACTCGAGAAATATCGAAAAACCCATCCTACCCCTCGCCCCTCGCTCCCCTGGGGGACCTCCTGTGATTTACCGCACTGATGCTCCGCGGGCTTGTTTGTGTCCATATCACAACGGTATCATGTTTGGCGATTTTATCACATTTGAAGTAGATAACAACATCGTAGGCTGGAAGGAAATCGACGTATTAATACATGTACCTAATCCCATTTATATCACATTGGCGTTTTTCGCACAACATGAAGCGATATAATGGGGGCGCTGCAGGATGTAATTTGTTAAACCTCGGTTGCTGCGCAAATAATTTCTCCATATCTACGATAAAAGCAACATCCAATATATACAATATAAGATACAGGTTAAAGAAGAAAGCGTGGGGACACTTTTCAAGTCTGCGCCATGACTCGAGGATAGTCAATACTTAAACTGCATGCTACAAAGCCACCTTTGTAGCATATGTTTTCACCTGGAAAATCCTTAACGATGTCACGATGAGGTTGGACTCTAACTTGTAACGATGGAAAATTCGATTTGAAAAGCAAGCGTGGTGCTGTGTCAACCGAAAATCAAAAATATGAAGTTTTGTCTTCCCTTTTTCCGTCATTCCTTGCAAGGGATTTTACTTCTCTCCGCTTCCGAGATAATATTTTAAAAGAGTCGAGGGGGCAAATTTGCCGATTAAGGTGACAAATTTGCTTCTTGTCGATAGTATTTGTGAACAGTTTGGGGGTGGGGTGGGGGTGGTCATCGGAGGCGGGCAATCGATAGAAGGGATGGCCTGGTCGATATAGGATCTGTCAAATTGCGTGAGAGAGAGAGAAAGATGCAACTTCGTTTTTCATATTTCAAAGTTGTTTGTCGAAAATGAAATTGCTTCTCAGAAAGTTCACATTTCTTGTCCTGCTCCTTTGCCATTTGCTTGCATTTCCGCCTGCCTAGCGGTTTGCTTCGCCGTCCGTTTACATGGAAGCATGTTTGCTTAAATATTTGTTTCACCTAAATTTCCCGCCTGTGAAGCAAGGCTAGGATATTGTATGCACTCAAATCTCACGTTTCGTATACAGAATAAGCGCTTCTTTGTCTGAGACATTCGTTAATGTCTTATCAGGCAAGAAACGAAGCATGGAGCTCGGAAGGTGTAGTTCGCTGAAAGTAGAAAGAGGAAGAGAGACATCTTCCTATTCTGCCAACTAAGGGGTCAAAGTTGCCCCGCAGTTGCCATGAAAAGCATCCTATTTTTGTATTGCCATGTTCTAGCATACCAATCAGCCAATCCATTTTCCTAAGTCTTGTTATCTCAAGAGTGAGACTTGATTAATTTGTGCACCATTTTGTCACTCTGAAAGGGACCGCTGTGTGATTCTTATAAATCAAATAAGAACGAATCAAAAACAGCAGTGAGACGGGAGACATGGTAGGATGTGCCGTAGAACAAAATATCGATCGTTAGATGGTTTTAGATTTCCACGACTGGGTTTCTAACTGTGATATGGAATCTGCATATATATTATCTTTGACCATCCAGGTGGACGTGACACAATCGGGTATGTTCGCAGTCAGTAGCAGTGACAGTCGCATTTTACCCCATTCAATACCAAACAACCACGATCCCATGTAGATTACAACCCACTTTATCGTCTATAGACTAAGATGGCGAAGACAAAAAATTCTACATTTTTTTTTTATCGATAACAACTTCAAAGTTACAACTCACGTTAAGCTGATATTCATATATTGTAAAATTGAGGTATGGAAACAAAAATACGGGCACAACTTTTTTTTTTTTTATAAAGATATCAATTTTGTTTGTAAATATTCTTGAAATAATAATTAACATTCTTCATCAGCTTTTCATGGAATGATGCACTTAGAGGAATGCATGTGTTCTGCATTAATTATGGTCTTGATTTGTCCACAAACAATGGAGAGAATTCCAGGGACCTTCAATACATGTAACATATTCATTGATGAGTTATCACAAAACGTGCATCCAGGCAAAGGACATGTCTCAACCTCAGAAGGTACACATTTCAGCTTGATTTTAATTGTATTGATCAAAAGAGTCAATATCCGTCAAGAAATCTATTCCTGCTACTTTTTCCACCTGTGTGTTTTATTCAAAGATTCTAGAAGGACGCGGGGATCTGTGTTGCTACCCGTTGTTAGTCAATACTGAGAAGGTTCCCATGGAAGAATCGATTGTCTTGTCTTTCTCTCATGTAGAACATATCACGTGACCCCCAATGCGATATGTTTTGATTCATAGCTTCGTTGTTAAGATAATGCCATTGTATCTTGTTTAATGTGTATAGTATATCCCCCTCTCTCCCCTCGCTTCTCTTTCTCCCCCTCTTTCGTTACCAATCCCCCCTCCCTTATTTACTTCCCTCCGTTTTATTTAAGTGTTTCTCTCCTTTTTCTCGCTTATGTTAATGTGAAGTCATCCCCACACCCCACCCCGCCCTTATATGAAGTCAGTCTT
This sequence comes from Arbacia lixula, assembly GCA_963669155.1. Classification (NCBI taxonomy): domain Eukaryota; kingdom Metazoa; phylum Echinodermata; class Echinoidea; order Arbacioida; family Arbaciidae; genus Arbacia; species Arbacia lixula. The sequence continues at coordinate 12,939,413 of OZ022576.1, read as the reverse complement.
CCCAAATGAAATATTAAGCGTGAATATATTACGGAAAAGGTTTATTGAATATTTTTAAACTATACGAACATACTGGACTGTTTCGTTCTAAGCTGAGCAACTTGGAAACATATGATATCATGTACTTATCCCATGGTAGGCCCTACAAGTATACATACGCATTCTTGTATCGCGGGGCGGTAATGTCGATTAAATGCCTTGTTTGAAAAGGCATCCAATGACAACCTCTTGAAGAGAGAGCCTCGACCCTCGAGAGTGAAAGTCGGTGAATCGATCTACTGTGAGCACGCCGAATAAAACAATGAAGCAGCGGAGATTGATATAGTGCCAAGGGAACGGCACAACGCGCTAATCGAATGTTTAATAGCGATGTCGGAGAGGTTTGTCTTTCATATTATTCTCCCACTCCGCCCACGTGTAGGTCGCGGCGTTTAACCACGTAAATGTGTCGAACACGATCCTCACCCTTCCCACGCACATCCGTGAGATGCCATTGAGAGTCCTGCATGTATGATTAGCAATAAAAGAACATACCTGTGCAATGTTAACGGTCCCCTGACATCGAAATGTTGGTTTCTGTTGAACGTACGTTACAAACTCATTAACTGTCTAATGTAAATATATATCATATTTCGTAACATCAATTTTCTTAGCACGGATTTTCCCCATGTCCAAAAAAAAAAATCAAGATTCCCATTGTGACATCATCAGAGGTAGAAATGATCAGGACAATAGAATTTATGCACATAAATAGTCATTGCTATGACTACAACCACCTGCTCACATGTCATCACACAATACCAGATAACCTTTCAAATTTATATAAACGTTGCTTTGTCTGTCAGAAATATCCGAGCTTTGCCAAGGGAAAGAGAATAAGTGTGCATTGTCTATTCAATATGTGATGCAATGTATTGTAATCAATTGTAGGTAGTTTTTGCAATGAATAGCTATGCGAATAACTGTTTCCATTTGTTCAGCTTATTTCTAACTTTGATATTGTCACGATGATATGGAGGTTAATCTGGAGGTGCGGCTAAGCAGTGTTAAGGAAAAATATAGAAAAACTGTTTTAAGATATATGACATGTATTCACGTTAAACAGTTCATGATTTTTTAATAATGTTCATGATTAATATTATTAATGTGCACCAACAGAAGTAAACATACATGTCAATATCACGGGACCTAATAACGTGAGAGACGCACACAGAGGTTTAAAATGAGTCACGTGCTTGCTATGAGAGTACAAAGGTCAGAAAAAGACATTGGTGAAATTTAAGTTCTACAATTGCCATGGGAGTGTTTGCAAAGTTGAATGATCAAACCCAAAACAACGAACTGTACACATCTTATCGGACACATTCGATTAAATAATTCAATATATAATTATCTAATGTTTCAACGATGACTCAATTTAATTCATGATTATTGATTTAAAATATGTACGAAAGCTGTTTGCTCGATTTCCCCCCTGAAGAAATTTTGTAAAAACAGAGCTATGTATGAAAATACAGCAACTTTTCATTGTTCATCATTTTTAGTTAATTAATGATTAAAAAGCTTGATAAACGGCCAACAAGGTTTTGCCATATACAGTTTTATGACAGGTTTCTTAGAACGCCCCAGATATCCTTGAATATTAAACAGATATTCATGAAAAATGAGCCGATCGCTTAGTCTTTTCCCCGTTTATAACTCAAATTAACTTGTATTTAACAATGAACTCTTCCATACCCAAACCTAGTCCAAGCGTCTCTGGTTATGACGTCATAATCGACATCAACATTGATGAATCATCTATATCTCTTTAACTAATGTAATACGCATGGTAAGATAGCTCATATAAATCCCAGCAGATCAGAAAATTCAGTGCACGCAACAGAACGTGTAATGCATGCGGCTTCATTTTATATTTTTCAGTCATGTGCGTACAGAAAAAAAAATAAATCCGCGCTATTTTGTTGTCCGCATACACGAATTGGCTGTTGCATCAAACTTATCGGCATGTTCTTTATAAAGCAAATGCTTTGCCTTAAAAGGTGCGCAGTAATCTAAAATTTATATTTCGGTGTAAAAACCAGCTAAGCGACAACGATTATGCATACTCATGATAATTACAACAATACTTGATCAGAAAATAGTATAGTTGAAAAGTCCACCGTGGCGGATAGACAAAGTTTGACGATATTTTGATCTTTTCTATTTCAGATGTATAAAAAAATTTATTAAGACGGACCTAAGTCATTTCATATCACTGTTATACCATGAATGAATACAATGTTACTGTGATATAAGTAATGGCATCATGTACCTACAGAGAGGCAACTACTACAGTTTTTTTACCATAATTGTTTCATGACAATAATCAGAAGAACTACATGACAGGATAAACACAGACTAAACTCTCTCAATACTAAATACATTTTCATCCATACATGATTTCATGGATACAGTCGGAATCAACATCAGCTAAAATAAAAATCAGACAACATCGTTAAATAGTCTTTATATTTGACAAAACAGAAATGAATATTAGAAAACGAAGTTACACGTGCACAAATCGTTGAAGAACAGCACACAGGAGAAAACATTCGAGAACTAAAGGTAAACAAAGCTGATGATGTTTTCTCACCTTCCTGGCCTGGTAATAATGTATCCAATGTGTGAGATTCAAGCAATCATGGAATAAACATCGTAAGGGACTTCACATTTTCTGTCTCGGATCGCGAGCGTCAAATTCCCAGCTTTCAAAATATTGTTAACAGCACGAGCTCAGATTTCACAATAAACTTAACGCTGCAGTCATTTCAATTTGAATGGACACTCGGGAAGGCAGCGAGAATGGGGAGAGAAAGAGGTTGAGATGGGGGGAGAGGGGGAGAGGTTGAAACGAGAAAGAGCTGGAAAGCGACGAGTTATCTTTTTTATTGTCCGTGCTCGATGTAAAAATCGCGGATGATTGAGGAGCTCCTTAAACCAGGGAGACACCAGGACACGAAACTCAAGTTTGCCCGCTGCGCTGAGATGGACCATTCCACTCCAAACGGGTTTTGGGGGTGTAATACCAGCGACCCTCCCGACTTTTATAGAGATGCGATCATGAGTTGTCATGCACGTCCGCTCGATCGCACGTGCTGATCATTCTAGCGTTATAGCGCGGCCCGCGCCCTACCCGGGAAGGTTAACAATTCTCAAACAAAAAGCCGTATCAAAAAGACTCTTCGTGATGCGCAATTCCCCCGACACGACTGTGCACTTGTGCGTACCTACTTAGATAGTCCGTAATACGTTGAATGACGTCATATATCTAAATGACGCTTTGGGTCTGGGTTTTAGTCACGAATACGATAACATCGTGAACCCGCAACCCCTATGAACCAAAACATAAATCAACATGGGGGGGGGGGGGTGCGATGACAATATATCTTAATTGAATATACCCTATTCATCTTCATAAATGAAAATATGTCGCGTTTTCCTGATCAACCTTTGGCGATAGGGCGGTGACGTCAGTGTTTCAACTAATGAATCAAATATGAAAGTGCATGGGTACGAAATCCAGATCATGCAATCTTAAGGTCATACAGAGCGAAAGAAATCCATGTACATTTGTGTTTTATAGTTCATGTTATCTCTGCTACTCTCCCCATTCTTCTAACAAGCGAAAATTAGGCGTTCCTGGTGGGAAAGGGGCGTTGTCAATTTGGAAAGGGGCGTCGTTAAAATGAGATAGCAAGGACTTGACTATCTCGTCTTGTAAAGAAACACTATACAGAATAGTTAACATGACCAACGATGCAAATCACCTCTTAAAACAATTGTTCACTAGACTAGAAATCCTTGAAATGCTGAATGAACAATTAATGCCATACCAAGGAATGGTCACTATCAAGCTAAACATGAACAGCTTTATCACATTATTTGAAAAATCCAATAGTTATGTAATCATTTTGTATATATGCACTTCCATTGCCACCACATTATATTTCTTATATTATGGTACTACCTTGGTAACTGCGCCGTGAAAGACTTATGGATGGTCATATTATCTAAAAAAAAAATCTCTAAAAGAAGAAAAAAAAGCCACACGTGTCGGCATGTCCATGTCCACGCGAAAGAAAGACAAAGACGTGCCGATTATCAAATTTACGGATATCATGTATAGACATGATGGAGTAATCCATGCATTTTGAGCATTTGTAGGACACTAGGGATAATGCACTCGATTAAGTATTACCTTCCCAGCGATGTATTTGTGTACTGATACCACACAAAAGTCTGATGGATCAGTGTCTTGTCAAATACAAAAAGGGTAAATCTTCACCAAAGGTCTGTCTTCAAGACGTTGTTTCTCAAAATGAACAGTCATTTGAGCATATTGAAGAAGGATTGTTTAACGAATGTTAATCTTGGTCTGTCACGTAGGGAGAATCAGCACCGAGATTCATGGGCTGTTCGTGATCTTTGCCGGCAGGGATCTGGCCAAATGAAGATGAGAGAAAACATCAGTCAAAGACTCCTTACGTCATAGAAAGCGAGGCGAATTAGGAGGCAGCTTTCGTGAGGGGAACAAAAGATGAAAAATGGGTGAAGGGGAGACGTGTTTCAGATGTCATTTGGTGCGACATCATTTTATTATCTCTATTTATCTCTCTATTTCTCTCTCTTTTCACTCTCTCTCTCTCTCTCTCTCTCTCTCTCTCTCTTCACTCTCTCTCTCTCTCACACACATACACACACACACACTCTCTCTCTCTTTCTCTCTCTCTCTCTCTCTCTCTCTCTCTCTATCTATCTCTGTCTGTCTCTCTTTTCTCTTCCATTTGCTGTTTCCATCTATTCCCGTCTACTCCTTTATATATCTATATTCCTCCGCATATATATTCTTTATATCTCTGTACCTTCTTTTCAAGTCGGTGCCTCATCCTATCGCGCATGTCCCCCACTACTCCCCCCCCCCTCTCTCTCTTCTCTCTTTGTCTTTCTTCTTTTCGCGCTTTCTCCCATCTCACTCTCTTTTATCATCATTCTGTTATCTCATTCTGTCTCATCATGTATGCATCACAAATTTGTTTTACTAATAGCAATTAAGAAGTAAAGAATTAAATTAAATATCGCGGACAGAATAATTGATTATAGCTCAGGAATGTGAAAATAAACAGAACACTAAGTGTTTAAAAGGAGAAGAAGTTCAGAGCAAACCTTAAAATGCTTAAAGCAGGTCGTCAAACTCAACTTGTCGGATAACGTGGGTGGAAGAATGATAGAACCCGAAACGACGTCTTGTGCGAAGAACCGCGAGTAATTGAGTTTGATACACGTGATAAAGATTAATAACGCTAATTTGTTGTCATTAGGCATGTTAGGTGATTAATCGATTACCTCTTGATCCACTTATCTCATTCATCTTAACTGATCTAAGTTTAATAGTTACTTTGTACATCACTTGTACATTCAACTTTGTATGAGTGATAGATTAATGTCTATGTTTCTTAGAGAACACTTTGTTAACCATGGAATATGTTCGTCGTACACGAAAAAGATGTAACTAAATTATTTTGAAAGTTATTGACTAATATACACTTTTATACATATTTGAATAATACATACATATATATATGTGCGGATGTGCGTGTTGTGATTGTGTGTGTGCGTACTTGTATGTGTTTATGTGGTTGTGTGTTTGTTTGTTTGTATATGTGTGTGTGTGTGTGTGTGTGTACTGTTTGTGTATGTAATATTGTGGGGAAGAATGGTACGGTTGCCACCATACATACGTGCTATCAGGTTTATCAAGAGAAGCATAGGATGTGAGTGCTGTGGTGTCAGGCAGCACACGAAACACATTCCTGAGATTTCTCTCTGATCGATTCTCCTAAGACCCTGTGGACCTTCAACTAATTCTTTTACTGATTTTTATCACATCGTGATCGATCGCCACCCCATGTAGATTAACGATATTCTTGTTAAGCATTGCCCTGCTTGTTGATGACGTAATGTTCACAGCTTATTTTGAAAAAAAAGGTTTTTGTCGGAGACTTGGGACTGGAATGTTGACACGTTCGGACATGAAGTTAGAGGTTGTTTTTGTTGAATGGGTATGTCTTCATTCAACGTTTTACAAGATTTATAGATAAGAAGAAAACCATGAACAAGCATTTTGCGATATGAATGCATCTTTTTGACATGTACGCAGATTTTATTCATACACTTCCTAATGAAACAAAACCATCAGAAGAAATGAATAAATCACATCATTATAAGATATGATTGAAACTCCTGGAATTGAGCTGAAAATCTTCCGCGCATATCAATTTCCAGTCCATCGCAATTCATCTTAAATTTGTCATGACTACCAGGTGGCAATCGTGGGAGGGTCAAATAACTAAACTACATAAATCATTCAGTTCAAGTATCAATGAGCTACAAAGCTGTAGGAATACATATTGTCAATCTCCGGACTAGATCGATCTTCGTAAACCACGATTGAAAACACAGACGCCATACGGTCCATTGTTCTAGCAAAGAACTAGCGTAACCATACGTAACAGTATAGTACGATGAGCAAATGAGATGATTGAATGATTCCATTATTTACGTAATAGTTGCTGATGATCGCGATGTCTTTGTCGCAACTATTTCTTGCCTGGTTAGGGGCGATGTCCAAAACAGGCTTGAACTTTGCACACAATTGCATTCGAGTCATTCGGTTATTTTAGAAAACAGGACGAGTGATCGGATCTAGCATTCGCAATCATGCGTGATATTAAGGAGTGCCGATTAGGTCAACTGTTTTCGAAGAAAAGGGATATGGATTCGACAGGTTGGGTTGGAAGTATGTTGCAATCCTTGACCACAATGACGAATACCTTCGCTGGAGCCCTACCCGACATAGCAACAACCAAAGCAGTCATATTGTGGGTGTCCATTTGTCGTTTGAACAGCAGAAACTGCATTTTTCATCTTGTATAGGGCATTCTTTCTCCATAATATTTAGGCTGCTACAACAAAATTCCTTACTGGGCTAGCAAAGTCACAAACTGTTTAAACAACAAACCATACCTATTTCACTAATATGATATTAGATATATTACTTTTTTTTATCTGCTTGTGTTACTAAGCTAGCGAATTTAAGACGACCCTTATCACTGGATATTATAGATATGCTCATAGTGACAGTCACTGAATATGAATGCTGAGATAGGAATGTTGAGAGTATGGTAATTCCATAATATGTTTTTACGTGTTTCTACAAAAAAAAATATTACGCATTTCGCCTTCAAAACAATGATTGGGAGACAGAGATCAGAATATGATAAGAAGTTCAATTGTAACACTTGTGTGAAAGTCGCGCCACCTCTCCCCCTCTCCCCCTCTTCCATCTACCTATCCATCTCTCCACTGTCTTCTCTCCTTCTATCTCCTCTCGTGATCTTATCTATTTCTATATCGTTACCCCCCCCCCTCTCCCCCTCTCTCGCTCACTCTCTCTCTTTCTTTCTCTCTCTTTTTTTCTATTTTTCCGTCTCTCTACCTCCTTCACGGCTGTTCACCTACTAATTCTTCCAGTTCACCTATTGCTTAATGAATGAGAAGGGAAAAAAAATATTTATACGACGAAGCAGCAAATTCATTTGGGTACATGGTGTCTAAAGCTATTTGGACATCCGATGCTATAATTAGGGCGATACCGAGAAGTGCAACAATGCAACATCCAGCCTAGCGTGAGCATTGTCTGGACCGGAGAGTTCGGCTTCCTCTCATCAGATGTTCACGATGTTAGGAACACGGGAAGGGAGACTGCAGCCCGGAGGCGCCACGGTGCTTGTTCATGAAGAAGGCAAGACCCGTTTATATCTGGTCACTCAACTACTCTCCAAACACGACGAAATGGCAACGGTATATAGGCGTTTACGCTATCTATCAGTGCAGCAACCCGAAAAATGCTGATTTCACAAAACTTAATGGTTTCACCCGTACCTGTTGACACTGCCAATAGTGGCCAATTAAAACACTGTGCGAAATAATTAGTGAGAGGATGAAATCAAATGCCTATCACTTTTACTTCACATACTTAAAACGGAAATTGGAAGCGTTGCTATTTTTTTTACTCCATCTTAGATTCGGGCAAGTGGGTAGGAAAGGGAAGGTAACGGTGATTTCCCTATTACGAAATCAATGATAATTTAACCACAAGAAAAGCAGCGTCTATCCAAGTGTTTGTCTTTAAAAAAAAATGTTTTATCGTTGTGGTCTCTGGTTTGAAATATCAGCGTGCTTTTAATTATAAATAATCTTTTTGGGAACTTCTCTCCGGTCATCTACCTCCAATAGTGGGGGCATCTTTCGATAGCAGCACAAGGGAGGTGGCCTTTCAAACAAATTCATACACCCATCGTCTCGAACAACAGAACTCTCGGATTTCCTCACTTCTGTCATTTCCAAAATTGCAATTTCGGTAAAAGCTATGCATATTTCAAGAATAAATGTTTACATATCATTTGCAACTACTACTTTTATTTGTATCCGAACTATTACGGATTAAAGCTCAGGATATATATATATATACATGTATATATATATATATGCACATGCGTTCAAATTGTAAAGTTGGTATTCTTATCTTATCAAAATTAATATACTACAGTAATTTCAACAGGTCACGAATACATCTTATGACAAAAATAGTTCAACAACGTTTTCATATCGTAACTCATCTTAGACGTGATGTAACTTTCAAAGCAACATATTTCTTTTATCTTACTATGTAAAATGTTCAAACTCACGTGAGGGTGATAATTATAGAGAAAATAGCAAGAAAGTACATTAAAGTTACGTTAATGCTTTATAACGACTGTTGCATTTTTTTAATGAAGTCTAAAACAGTTCCAAGAGTTATTCAAGTAGATTTTCTTCTTACACAGAATAGATGATAAACACCGATTATAATACACCCTCTCTCTCTTTTTTTTTTGTTGTCTTTCCGCTTTTTAAATGTCCACCCCTATCTCTCCTTACCTACCTCTCTCTCTGTGTCTTTCGATGTGTCTCTATTTCTCTAATTCTGTCTATGCACTCGTTTTTCCTTTCACATCTTTTTCAGATAAAGATTCTCTCCATCTCTCAATCTAAACCTAAATCTTAATTATGTGTATGTTCTTATTCTTCTTCCCCTTTACATATAAATATATATTTACATAGCTCACTTTTTCTCAAAATCTCGATATTTCTCTGCCCCCCCTCTCTCTCTCTCTCTCTTTCTCTCTCACTCTCTCCCTCTCAGTCTTTCTGTCTTTTTTTCTCTCACACTCACTCTTTCTCTTTCTTCCTTACTCTGTCATTCATCTATCATTATATCTTCACCTCTTCCGACATATTTCCAGAAATCTCCACCCACCCCTACCCCTCATCCACCCAATGCCCTACCCTTTCACACACGGTCACTCTTCACCCGTGTATACAACCCCCCTTCTTACCTGACCCCTGTTTTGTGTTTTTGCAGCCATTTGCCGTTCCAACAGTTTGACAAGGCTAACGTGGCGTCACTGCGCACATCGCAGGCAATAAACGACATCACGTGACCAGCTGGTGTAACACAACCTCTGTATAATGCACTAAGTCGGGCCCACTCTGTCCGAGCAGCTGGGTCGTTGATTTTGTTATGAACCGTATCAGTAGACTTCTATGAAATCTTGTTTTGAAAATATTCAACAAGAGCTTAACAACATGCGTCAGTATGCCTATAATGAGGAAGCTTTAAACCACAAAATGGCACGCGTGTGCGTGTGTGTGTGTGTGTGTGTGTGTGTGTGTGTGTGTGTGTGTGTGGAAACTATAAATATAGATACATGTGCTTGTTTTTAAACCTAAACGTTTTGTACATGAATATACATACATGCACAAAAGCATACCTCAAAACATAAACACAAACTGAAAAAATGTATAAAAAGAATGCCGTCGTCCTCTCACCATTCCTACTGTGAACGAATACTTAATCTATTGCCATATAACACATACATATCTACAAAAGATGTGTATGTATCGCAGCAAGCATGCTAAGTAAACACAAATGTGAACTTGGCGAAGGCCGGGGAACACGACAAATACGCGAATTACTTTACAACCCTTCTCTTGTCTGACGATTGTATCATTTTCATGTGAAGAGACCCATTCAATGACATGGTACCGTTTCAAAGTTACAGGGCGCCCTCCGGGCAGAAGTGATAAAAAAGAAATACATGATCGTCATTTCTTTCCATAGTCCAACTCTGTTTTTGAGAACTGTGAAAGAAAGACAATCATTGCCATGTTTGCTTTCAGTTTCCTGTGTCAGTGTGGCCCCTGTGGGCGTGAAGGTTTCCCCAAAGACAGAAGAAGGAGGTATTAATGAGTATCATTTTCGCCCCGTCTGCGATATCGTGGTGATGAAGTTACATTTATTTGCATTTTGCAACGGGTAGAATGACGTCAAACGACAAAACTTAGAAACCGAAATAAAAAGCAACATAACGCAATTTTCGATTTACCATTTTGATAACTGAGACTGTGCAAACACAAGAGCCATATGTTGTGCAGATTTTTTGTTTTGTTCAAATACATCTCTGAGAGATAATGAATGTAATGCCCAAGGGTCTTTAAGAAGAGGTGGAATTTGATCTCGGATGTTTCGTTTCTCTCCCCTCGTTCGATCATGTTACCCTCTTCCTCCTCTATTGCTAGTCTGCTCCAAGTGGGTGTTTCTTCTTCATTAACAAAAACTTCGTCGTTTTTCTTGTCGCACCCATATTTACAGAGATGAATAGCCTACATCAAAGTTGGCGCACGCGCACACACACACAACACACACACACAGACATATATATATATATATATATATGTGTGTGTGTATATATATATGTGTATGTATATATATAGATATGTTTGTCTTCACCTAGAAATCAGCGCCATCGCAACCATTATTCTTCTTATATGTATATATATATATATATATATATATATATATACGCAAGTGGCACATACACATCTAAAGTAACACACATGTACACATTGACACGTCATGGTACATTACCACTATCTTAATCTAGCCTTGAGGCTCGTTTCTGTTCCGATGAAAACCCTAGATAGCCCTACCTCCAATTGTCAAGCAGGCTAGATTAATAGGTGTGCCGGGCAAATATCTACATGGATAATGTGTCAAAAATGATCTGTAATGAGCACACCGAGTACAAAGCATGCTACACGTATTGTACTCTTAATGTGCCATATATGTACGCGTATTTTTTGACAAGCTTTGCCGCACACCAATTTAATTGAATAGTATCATATCTGAGTAAGATAGTTCACACAGAATGAGTTAACCCTATTGTTACCAAACAACGAGGGTATCGTGTTGATAACTTAAGAGAGTATTGCTTCTAGGCATGGTAGGATTAAGGAATTAGTTGCCTACGCCGAACGAAGATACTCATTGATTTTGACGGCTCTTTACAAGCGGAGCCTTTTAAAGACAAAAGTAATCACTAAGTGTTGATTCAAGTGAGAAACATTTTATAAACTAAGTTACCAGCTTAATATAGAACAGCGTATTGCTTTGTAGATTGGATGACTTCGAGGCAATATGATTCAGAGTAGCAATTGTGCTAAATTAAACGTTAAACATGTTTGATATGTGACATTGATCTAGAAACTTCCAAATTGTTCCTGATAGAAGATGTGATTTGCTTCCTATTATTTTACATTTAAACATTACTGCAAAGGTTATAGCAAGGATGCATGAAACTCATTTAGTATATATATGTATATATCTCAAGAAGAATGGCTTTAATGTATCGTTTTCATTTTGAGAGAAACTCGATATCAAAAGTTACAATGCATTCAACTCATAATATTCTGCGCACCCTTATGATTCTATCTTAAAATACAAACCTCTTACCATCTCTATTTAGCACAAAGATTAAAATATCACTTCTTCACCAGTGTATTCTAATTTCAGCTGACGTGCGTATTTCGGTACAAGAATTAACGCAAAAACCGTTCGTTTGGAAGATCGCTTACACAATTGGACTTCGGTAAATACCAGTATTTACCTCTTGACAATGATGCCGTGCAAATATCCCGATCACAGGCTCAAAAGAGGGCGAAATGAAAACAAACGAGATGTTTCTTGTGTCCCTTCTTGTTTGTGCTCTAGCGAAACATCCGTAAATCCGATTTCGACCAGATAATATTTCGCCTCAGCTACCTGTGCCAATTTGAAGATTGGCTTAGTGATTAAGGGATTATCGTAGTTGAATTTCTCAATCCCTCTAGAAAACACTTCTCATGGCCTCTACAACGCGCTTGGGGGCAAATATGATGAACGATAGTAACCTAGAAATTATTAGCCTTGTCCCTTTGTATCACACAGACAACCCCCCCCCCCCACACACACACACACATACACACACAGACACATACACACATGAACGAACACACGCATACACACATGCACACACGCACGCACGCACACACACACACACACACACACACACGAACACGCACAGCACACGCACGCATACACACACGAACACACATACACACACATACAGGCATATACATACACACGCACACACGTATTTCTTTATCTTTCTCCCTCTTTTCTCGCTCAGATTGTCCAACCCTCTATCATATCCCCTCCCCCACCTGATCCCATTTCCCTATCTCTTTTTCATTCTCTCTCTCTCTCTCTCTCTCTCTCTCTCTCTCTTTCTCTCTCCCTCTCCTTGCCCCCCCCCCCTCGTGTTTTTTTGCTGATTGTCTTTCTCTCTTTCTCTCTCTATACCTCTCTCTTCCTGTTTCTGTCTCTCTCTCTCCCTATATCCCCTCTCGCCCTCCCCCCATCTTTCTCTGTCTCTCTCGGTCTCTCTCTTTATTTCTCTGTCTCTCTCAATCAAATTCAATGATGATGGTTCTCTTTAGGTGCTCGTGCAGTATAAGATTTGACATCTGCACCTGCCGTGTAAATCCCATGTAACTGTCATACCTATCACAACCTTTAAGGGCATTTATTTTTCCGATGTGCATCAATAAGATGGTAACGATGATGTAAGCTCATATCATGCTAATCACACGATATAAAAGAGTTATTATACAGACATTCATCATACCTTCATATCATTATTCTCACGATATTTTGACACAAGCGCCAGATATCCCCTTGTTGACAAAACCAACGTTCCTAAAGTGACATCATCTAAATCTTTTTTTTTATAATTCTGTTAAAGTGACATCATCTAAATCTTGACAGATGACAGTCAATTTGACGTTACAGTTTTACGACCGTGAATCACCACCCAACCTAGCAGAAGACATCGGGCCCTTGAATCAACTGGTTTAAGAGACAGAAAACTTGAGTAAAACTAGCCTTGCATTCAGACTGTAGGGCATTTTTACACCAAACTACTCAATAAAAGTGTCTGGCTGCAGCAGACTAACCATTATTGATTTCTTTACCGGCTTCATTAATAGTAAAGTCGCCAAGTAAAGTCGCCAAGTAAAGTCGCCAAGGACCAGACTCTATATGTCATTTTGAATCAGCAATGTCCAACAGCCTGGACGACGAGGCTAGAGAAAACCGGGAAAAAGCCCATGTGCTTGTTGTTTTATAACCGCGTCTTTTATGGTGATAGGTGATCGATCGGGATAATTAAGAAAGTCGAGATTTTAAGAAATACATCATCCCTTTTCCAACTTTTCGCCGAATGTTATGTTTGTTCTAGAAAGGGTCTTTGGATTCTGTGTATAACTGGAAGGATCAGCTGGTTATCTTTATTAGGATTCAACTTGAAGAGTCGCTCTCTTTGTCTCTCTCTCTCTCCTCCTCTCCTCCTCCTCCCCCCCCCCCCCTCTCTCTCTCATTATACATGTATATATAACTCTGTGTGTGTATGTGTACATATATATATATATATATATATATATATATATATATGGGTGTGTGTATGTGGGGGGGGGGGGGGAATTCCCTCTCTTTCTCGCTCTCTCTCTCTCTCTCTTCTCTCTCTCTCTCTCTCTCGGAATTGCCGACCTGCCTTGCGTAGGAACATTCATAGAATATGAGAGTGGAGTTATGACATTCTTCCATTGGCAACGGGAACGCTAGGCTGATCTTGATCAAAATAATGATAAAAGCAGTATGGAGAGCCAATAAAAGCGAGTGGTAAAAATTTCATGGAAAGAGAGAGAGATATCCATGTGATGCATGATTTCATTTGTGTGTGTGTATGTCTGTATGTGTGAGTGTATGCGTGTATGCGTGTGTACGTGTGCGTGAGTGTGTGAGTGTGTGTGTGTTTTTGCGTGTGCGTGCGGTGAGGGTCTACCGACCTCTGTGTTATTTCACCTGTGTTTACCAAACATACTAAAATAGCCACGTGACTTTCCATTAAAGCCAATCAACGTCCAGATGTTTTATGCGAAACGAGTGAATCTGACTTATTTTGTTTCAAATTTGTTAAACTGTATACGTTCAGAAGCTAATAGGCTGAGATTTTTGTGTCAGCTTCCACGATTTCAGCTGCTTATCAGTCCCATTTATGGGGGCACCAAGTCACCATCACCCCCCCCCCCCACCCCCCCCTATCAAGATATCTAGTGGATATTAGCGGCTGCCTCTCCATCCACAATGACTGTACCAGAGGAATTCGCCCCATCGATGAATGATGAAGGGCTACTCAACAAAAGTCTGGCCTTGCTCTCTGGATTATCTGCGAAATTTCGCAGAAATCTCGTTTCCGTCATCTATCTTGAATTCCGGCTCTTGAAACCGGCGCCTCACGAGATGTGTAATATTCTTTCAGCGCGATGAGCTGATGACTGTTGTGATGAAAGTGCATGAGTTTGGAGAAGTAATCATGTTCCTTTGAACGATACGAACATTTACGGGACTTTTTGACTAACGCTGGCAAATATTTCATGTGCGCATGAACGCTGATGATATAGCCTGTGATTTGAAAGCGTCTCAGTTGTTGCAAATTTATTTAATTCATTTTATTTCATTAATTTCCCACAAACAACTTTCATTGTTCTGGGAAATATCGTTAACATGGCGAGTTACATGGGCGGAAATCGCTCCCCGAAAGTGTGTGTGTGTGGGGGGGGGGGGGGGACATGTTTTTCCTCAAGAAGTAACCCCTGAGCGGGGATGGGGTAGTGAGGGATTTTTTTTGTCCATTATGTTTTAATCCTGCCCAGTCTCTGAAAGTGCTCTCAGTGGAGGGGGGGGGGGGGGGGGGGGGTGGTGAGACGACGTTTTTCCTATCAACGGGGGAGGGGGAGGGGGAGGGGGTACATTTGGTATTGTGGGGGTAGTGGGGGAGGGGGGGGGAGGACCCGAAGACAGTAGGGGGGCACTTGATCTTGTGGGTGTTCAGGAACGAAAATAGTAGGGGGCAAAAGTCCCCCCCCCCCCCCCCGTTCCCCCGGGATTTCCGCCCATGGTGAGTTAGCTTGAGTACGGAACATGATTAAGCAAAGAGCTTGCAAATGTCGTCCTAATGTTTGACAAGTTTTACTCCCAATGTATTCATATTGGTAATAGACCGGCTCTTTACGAATACGAAGCTTCATAAAAAAAGTGCTTTATTCCATCTCCTGTATATCCATGCTAACGTTTTTACATTATTGGCGTTCCATGTTTCCATGCGCGATTGCTTGAAATCAAATGTCTGTATGCCATGCATGCGCATTACGTGTAGGCGATCAATTCCCTTAATCAGATTTCAGAGAGCACATTTGAAAGATAGCGTGTAGTCATAACAGGTACGTGAGAAATTGAGTGGACGGTGCACCATACACATGATACAGAATTAAGAGGACATTCAAGGAGGAAGCAAAATATTTTTATGAAAAATCGGGACGAGATACGGTCCATCATCTGACGTCACACTACGACATAATATGTATGTATGTACTTGCGATCGATCACACAGATGTCAGAAATTACTTTCAGTGTTAAAAACGAAAGATGAATCTACCTTTAAAAAGGAATACATGTTGGATTTGCTGTTCTGCTTATTGGTTAACAGAAACAGTTTCTACATTATATTCATCAAAGAAACGATCTTAACGTAATGAGTTGTATTGATCCCGCGCCTATTGTAAAAAAAAAAAACATTTCAATGAGGGGCTCATTTGCACATGCTACGAACAAAATTAGCAAAGGTTGATAGACTTAACTGCTACACAACTCTCCCATGTAAGGTTTTGTAGCTTGTTTTAAAATATGGAATGTCAGCTGTATTTATTTTAGCGCCGTGACAATCAGTCAATTGACGAAATAACCTCGACTATTATAGATAGGCCGGACTTGCATAACAAGTTACATTTTCCCTTGTGTATCATGACAATTCATAGATTTAAACCAAAATGGAGGAGAAAGGGGTATGGTACGTGATATTTTCTTGACGTTTTTTTTTCTTGTTACGGACTGC